>OY804609.1:10115668-10392156 GCA_963680895.1 Fragum sueziense
AAACACACACATCATTTTTCATATCTTTCCCGTTTATACAACAGTTCGGGCTACCAGCTCTTCCATGTTTCACTTTCCCGATGATCAAACTAAATTGTGATCTGTAGCTCGAGTGAAAGATACACGAAAACTAGTGACAAATTTCTACTTTCACTTTGTTAGAAACGCCCTAACTGCATTAGGCACTTTGGGCAGTTTCATCTATGTTATGTTGGGAATGACAAATGATTTAATCACTCTTACGTGAAATAATGAAATCGCTGTTAGGCGACATCTGAAGTTTTTTCCTATTCCGTTTTTTAAGGGGGAATGCTCCAGTTTTTCGGAACACTCGGTCATTACTGTAGTAAATTAAATGTTTCGTACCATATATGTTTCGCTACCATATTTTCAATAATATAAAACGTCATTACAATTTAATATTTTCGACGGTAAAAGTGTATTTGTTATGCGAAAATGATTTCCTCAAGATAGAAAACGATTATTTAGAGCAAGAAAGTCGTAAGTGTGTATGCAGTTACCACTTTTTGCGTCATTTTATTCATGTGTAGCGGATAAAAAATGCTGTAATTCACTAATAAGTGCGCTGACCTATGCATTTTCTTTTTGAATTATTACCAGGACATGTTGCTTAATACAATGAGGTAGTTTTATCAAATTCTATTATGTAGAACTTGAAATATTTCCAAATATATGCAAATTTTGACATAAAACACTCCAGCCTCGTTGATCTAACTGAACACGCGAGCATGCTGTTTTATACATTTAAGCTTTTATAAGAGCACACATTTTGTGTTTTCTGTTCTTATCAAATGTAAGACGTTACGTTAAAACAGTTTTCTGGACTAAACTATAATTATACAGCATTTCATTATCATTTTAGTGACCTTGAACTGGTATATGAAATTGTGCATTTTTTCGATGTAGGGGTATGTGATACGAATGCCTATAAAATTCAAACAAGATCGCTGACCATCCATTTTTATTTTATTTTTCAATTGGTAATAACATGTAATTTCAACATACTAAATATAAATACATTCTATTATTGGGAAAAAATTTAGGAAACTGGAGCATTCCCCCTTAAACACGCGGAGTGTTTGAGATGTTCCCCAGATATAAAACATCACGTGATCCGATATAGGTCAAACGGATCCAACTACCTCCCTCGTGTAAATCGTATTTACGTCATAGATCGTATAAATTTACGTCATGCTATTTTGTAGTTCGAATGTGGATTTTTATGTTCTAATGAATAAAAAAAAATATTAATTGGACAAGAAACAAAGGAATAAACCAAGTAGGTAATTTACGTCTGCTACAATCGCGAGAAACCTTGCTAGTGACACGCTCAAGGAGGCCTAGATAGATCTACGGATGTGTTTCATATCTTTCTTTTTCTTTATGTATTTGGGAATGTACAATCGCTTTTGATGAATAAAATCTAGTGGACAGTCCCGACTAAACGCGTGGTGGACTATTCGTGTATGTTCTGGAAAGGTTTAAATATTTGCAGACTTCAACTGAAGCCTTGATACGTCATCTCTCGTAATCATGCACCTGTTTGGTGTCTTGCGCGCGGTTTGTAAACAAACCATCGTAATTGTTGCCTTATTTGGAAAAAGGGGTAAGCTCACGTGATCAATAATCGAAACCAAAATCTGTTGTTGGGAGAATAGAAATTTCAAAGGACGGATTCACATGTGTTTGGCTTAACTGGTACCCGTCGTATGACTATGTATACATACAACATAGTGGCATCAGAAACGGGAACCAGTCTAGTGTTTGGCAAGAGCTAAATCCGAGATCATTCATCCATGAAACTGCAGGTAATTGTAAGCATGCCTGCGGGTCAATGATTATCGGTTTCTGTCACCTCCTTATCTCGGGGTAAAGTGTAAAACCCTTGATTTTGTTCTTTTTCATGTTGATTTTTATGAATTGTGGAAATATTTTGGACCGATTTTTTCAGTAAATTTGATGATTTCAATCGGTCTCAGAGATCAAAATCCAGTCCAGACCGGTATTTTATCGGTTTTCCGGAGCCCTGATGTATATATACCTTCATGGGCACTTAAGATCTTCATATCGCATACCATAATCGCATATCAGAACTGCAGTCAGACTTATGATTGTGATAAAAAAAATCCATAGAATGGAATGATCCGTTCCTAATTACATTTTATGTAAATGTTCGAATGTTCTCGTAAGGCTACCAGATGCAATCACCCAAATTGCAATAATGGAATTAAACGCCCGGTTTACAAAGTGAAACTACACCATTAATGAACAAAACATGTTGAAACATAAATACTTACCTTCAATGTCGTATGATCGTATACCTCACGATAAATGACCTGTACCTAGAGCATCCCAGCCTATTGACTAGGGCTGCTCTGCCAGGTCTATTATCGCGAGCTATAAGATAGTGAAATGACTACTTTCAGCTGCTGATTATGCTTAATTTCTGTTTTATTTTGAGTCTTTATTTATTTAAGGACAGATCCTCCATTTATTTCCTACGGTAAGATTTTTTTTTTATTTTTCTGTACTGATATTTCAATATATGAGAAGTAAAAAGATGACTTAAAAACTATAGGTCACCAAGCGAATTAAAAAGTTATTGGATTTCAAGAGAGACTACTCTTGTCTAAAATTGCAAAAATGAGGTGTCACTTAAAAACCCACAAAAAGGTGTTCGAAATGACTAGGATTACACAAGTAAGTCTTTATTGTATTCGATATGTTTTATTCTGTCTAAATGAGTATCACTTTGGGAAAATTTCGTGATGATTTTGAAATTTTTAGTAAAACATTCTTTCAAAAGTAGCTGAAATTGCTCTTTTTTCGCAACGTTTCTGATAATAAAAAATATTCCAGCGGTAAGAATTTTTTCTTTTTTTGGTAAAAACATAGCGCTTAGTCATACCTACAAAAACAAAAAAAAAGAAAACTATATCAAACCAAGCGTTTTTCTTAGTTATAAGTAAATTTCGGTTTACTTTTGGCAGCTCTGTCCGAAATTGTTTCACTACTTTTATCCATTTTCTTCCTTATTACCAGCTTTAGATAATAAAAAGTGTCGTCTTTTGAGTCCACCTGAAGCGGACTAGCTCATAAAGACACCACTTTGCTTTTGTTGCTCCGTTTCCTATCGCTAACGCCACACGTTGAACGCGTAACAGAAAGCGAAATGTACCATCCGAGTACTATTACAATTAAATTGGCCAAACAGAGAAAATTGAAATAACGGAAAAGGGCCTTGTCATTTATCAACCAAACATTAACTAAATGTAAAAAAAATACATTTGCTGAAAAGACAAATTACTGAAACAGCTTTATTTCGTTATTTAGGATATGCGCAGTAAGTTGCGCAGTAACAACTGGAGGATCTGTCCTTAATTGCACTTTTAATGACTATGTATTCGTCAAAAGAGGCAAAGATTTGACTAAGTGATGTTGATATAAGCTATATATAGTTCTAATGTTGTTTTATTAGAGCAATGTTTCTGCCCCTAAAATTCTTATTATATTTTAGGAAATAGCATCGAAAGCTATAAAAATTCATGAAAATATTATTTTTAAACAAGAATTTCTAATAAAACATCGTAAAAATATTGTAGAATATCATTTATGTGAAGTTCGTATTGCTACACCAATGTTTGTGTTTTTTTGTATTTTTTTGGAAAATTTACCCCACCCACTTTTAGCTATGGCTACAGGGGTAAGCCAAAGACTAATTCTGTAAGCAAATATATTTCAGTAAACAGCAGGTGTCTAGGCAATTTTTAACTAAAATTTCATTCATCCAAACATACCGTTTGTATTTTTTAGGATTTTTTTACTTTTCGAAAAAACTTATTTTTGTGATTTTTTGGCCATTTTTTGTTACATTTATCAAAAATTACAAAAACACAAATTCCTAAAGTTGCATATTGATGTTTTAAGTGACAGTACAAATCGTTAGCTTTATTTAGGTACCAAAATAATTGTTTTAGCTTAATAAATGTGTAAGTTATGAGGTATTTTAGGGGGCATGTCTGAAAAATGTACCGAATGACCTTTGACCTAGTTTATTTCAACCAATATCGCCTGCTAGAGGCGACTACCGGGAAAGCCGTACGTACCATGCCTTGAAGATATCATTGGGCATGGTAGTCGCCCATGTTCAGAGAATGCCTACGAAAGTCACATTTTTTTACTTTGTAGGCAGACTATATCCGGACTCGGCGGACGGACAGACAGACAGACAGACATGGTGAAACCAATATACCCCCCTCTACTTCGTAGGTGTGGGGGGGGGGGGGGTATAAAAATGTACTGATCAAAGTAACAGAAAAGCTTTAAAACCCATTCCCATATTATGACTCTTTTGGACGCCCTACAAGACAAAGGCTTTGGAAAACTTTGTAAAATATGAAAATATTGCATGTGTCAAGCAAGTTTTTCATTTTCTACAAGCAAGTTTTTCATTTTCTACAATGTTTTCTACAACTGAAAACCCAAAATAATGAAATTCCATTCACTTGAAATTGTTTATATTTCAAATTTGATCAGCCTAAAAACTTTGCTATTTGATAATGAGGTAAGACCTTCCCAATGATTTGTGCACCTTTGATAAAGAAAGTAATTTCCACTTACTTCTTAATACACTGTATTTCTGAGATATGGTATATAATTCTCTGTTTTTTGTAAAATTTGACTTTTTAAGAAAAAGAAAGTTCTAAGTAAATTCAGTCTTAAACCATTTACGTCCAAGATCCTCACAAGCTTTTAGAATTATCAGAAAATTCTAGTTTAAAGGAACCTTCAAGTGTTTTTTTTTTCATTTGCTTTATACATTACCTAAAATCCCCATGTACCAATGTACATTTTTCGTTTTCTGGTAAATGCGCCGGGATCCATTCCATCAATTTAGTCATGCTCTCAATCTCATGGGTTTTACTTGCTTCATATTGTTTGGCCCAGCGGTTAAAATTGCGCAATACATACCCACCTACAAGAGAAATTCTTCCACATTTTTTTTCTAGTAAATAATACATTGCTTATTGTATAAAGCATAATTCTAAATATATGTGACATGTCACACAAACAGGGACATTTTATGAAGTGTGAAGTATCAACCTAGTTAGTCTGCAAAGTCCACAGATCTAAACATTTCACTCTAAGGTAATTTTATGGATCTAGATTGTTTTCCCTATCTTTCTATATACCAGTATATAATCATTTTCTAAATGCAACATCAGGAGAGGAGAGTGGGGTGTCATTAAAAGTTATCGACAAACAAACAACATTTTGTTTGGTCATCAATATATGTAACTTTTTAGTAGGGTGATATTTAAAAGATCTATTACATCCAATAAATCCCTGACATTTTAAGACATTCCCTGCTTAAATTCAAAATCAAATCGGTCTCATGTTGCCATTTTTTGCACTAGTTGATATTGCTGTATCATTGTGTCATGTGATTCCTCGCCGTCTATATATATAATTAGACACATGGGAGTGACAGCTATTTACGAAGTAAACAAATGTTAACCCATTCCCGAACAAGATCTGGTTTTTACGTCCCCATGGAAATAGGCTTCGGAAAACATTGAGACAAAAGAAGAAACTGCTGATAACCAGCAGTTTCTCCTTTTGTCTCAACATTTTCTATGCCATATTTTACACAAATCCTGTCTTTAGTAACACCCATTTTGTCATTTGTGGCAGTTTTTGAAGTGGATCACCCTAAAATTTAGCCGTTTGGGAAAAGGTTAAAAGCAGTTACTCCTGTTTGATCAACTGTACCCTGTTTTCCATAGTCTTGTAGCCCAGATTTGTTAACATCCACTCTGTGTATTTTACATAATGTGTTGATCATCTCTGAGTATATAAGTCGACGTTCCTCCGGCGATTTGTCCGTCAACAAGTGATCTTGAAATATTCTACCAGGCATATGTTCCATCATGTAAAATGGGGTCCCAAGTATGCTATAATATACAAGAGGTATACATAGAGGTAATTGTTGTTTACCAAGCCAATATATCCCTGCTTTTCAACAAAAACCTCGTAACTGCAGCTTGAGGTTTTTGTTGAAAAGCTATGATATAAATCACAATTTTGAGTCTTTCTAAAACAAGACCTGATTTTGATACTACAAAAGGTCTTAAAATATTCTACCATGCATGTGTTCCTTTGTGTAAAATTGGGTCCCAAGTATGCTACAATGTAAAAATAATTTTCTGTACTATTCATCCACATGTCCTTCATCAAACCTAGTTCTAATACACAATTCTTACCTATAGCTCTGATTTCAAATTGTAGGATTTTTTATCTACTTTGTTGAAAGAAAATAATACAACAGTCTGACATCATAGTGTAACTCTGTAATAACAGTATGTAGACATACATAAATCAGGACAAGAGCGGTCCGTGGTCGATGTAGCGCGCACATTTTGGAGCTTGTCACAAACACAGCTCAACTCAGAGGTCAAGAGTCATGGTCTCAAATGAAAGGTCTTGACATGAGGCATCCATGTGTTAAATATCAAGGCTCTATCAATAATAGTCCAGGAGATAAAGGCCAGTTTAAAGTTTTTTGGGAGACACAATGCCGCATGACAGCAACACTAGGGCTGTGACATTAGCTCTCCCACCATCAAGTCTCAGCTTGCTAAAAATAGTTTACCTTGGGTCCTCACACAGCCCTAACATATTTGGTACAGGAACACCGTGTGGTTTGACAGACTTCATCACTCTGTATTCTCTCTCTACAGCACCAACAGACAGACAGACACACAGACAAAACACTATTTACCTTGGGTCCTCACACAGCCCTAACATATTCGGTACAGGAAAACTGTGTGGCCTGACTGACTTCATCACTCTGTATTCATTCTCTCTCTACAGCACCAACAGACAGACACACACACAAGCACAGACACACACACAGACAAAACACTGGTTATTTACCCTGGATCTTCACACAGCCCTAGCATATTTGGTACAGGAACACAATGTGGTTTGACAGACTTCATCACTCTGTATTCTCTCTCTACAGACAGACACACAGACAGATACACAGACAAATAGACAAATAAACATTTACCTTGGATCCTCACACAATCCTAACATATTTGGTACAGGAACACCATGTGGTTTGACAGACTTCATCACTCTGTATTCTCTCTCTACAGACAGACACACAGACAGATACACAGACAAATAGACAAATAAACATTTACCTTGGATCCTCACACAGTCCTAACATATTTGGTACAGGAACACCATGTGGTTTGACAGACTTCATCACTCTGTATTCTCTCTCTACAGACAGACACACAGACAGATACACAGACAAATAGACAAATAAACATTTACCTTGGATCCTCACACAGTCCTAACATATTTGGTACAGGAACACCGTGTGGTTTGACAGACTTCATCACTCTGTATTCTCTCTCTACAGACAGACACACAGACAGATACACAGACAAATAGACAAATAAACATTTACCTTGGATCCTCACACAATCCTAACATATTTGGTACAGGAACACCATGTGGTTTGACAGACTTCATCACTCTGTATTCTCTCTCTACAGACAGACACACAGACAGATACACAGACAAAACATTATTTACCTTGGGTCCTCACACAGCCCTAACATATTTGGTACAGGAACACCATGTGGTTTGACAGACTTCATCACTCTGTATTCTCTCTACAGCACCAACAGACAGACATACACACACACACACACAGACAAAACATTATTTACCTTGGATCCTCACACAGTCCTAACATATTTGGTACAGGAACACCATGTGGTTTGACAGACTTCATCACTCTGTATTCTCTCTCTACAGACAGACACACAGACAGATACACAGACAAATAGACAAATAAACATTTACCTTGGATCCTCACACAGTCCTAACATATTTGGTACAGGAACACCATGTGGTTTGACAGACTTCATCACTCTGTATTCTCTCTACAGCACCAACAGACAGACATACACACACACACACACAGACAAAACATTATTTACCTTGGATCCTCACACAGTCCTAGCATATTTGGTACAGGAACACCATGTGGTTTGACAGACTTCATCACTCTGTATTCTCTCTCTACAGACAGACACACAGACAGATACACAGACAAATAGACAAATAAACATTTACCTTGGATCCTCACACAGTCCTAACATATTTGGTACAGGAACACCATGTGGTTTGACAGACTTCATCACTCTGTATTCTCTCTACAGCACCAACAGACAGACATACACACACACACACACAGACAAAACATTATTTACCTTGGATCCTCACACAGTCCTAACATATTTGGTACAGGAACACCATGTGGTTTGACAGACTTCATCACTCTGTATTCTCTCTCTACAGACAGACACACAGACAGATACACAGACAAAACATTATTTACCTTGGGTCCTCACACAGCCCTAACATATTTGGTACAGGAACACCATGTGGTTTGACAGACTTCATCACTCTGTATTCTCTCTACAGCACCAACAGACAGACATACACACACACACACACAGACAAAACATTATTTACCTTGGATCCTCACACAGTCCTAACATATTTGGTACAGGAACACCATGTGGTTTGACAGACTTCATCACTCTGTATTCTCTCTCTACAGACAGACACACAGACAGATACACAGACAAAACATTATTTACCTTGGGTCCTCACACAGCCCTAACATATTTGGTACAGGAACACCATGTGGTTTGACAGACTTCATCACTCTGTATTCTCTCTACAGCACCAACAGACAGACATACACACACACACACACAGACAAAACATTATTTACCTTGGATCCTCACACAGTCCTAGCATATTTGGTACAGGAACACCATGTGGTTTGACAGACTTCATCACTCTGTATTCTCTCTCTACAGACAGACACACAGACAGATACACAGACAAATAGACAAATAAACATTTACCTTGGATCCTCACACAGTCCTAACATATTTGGTACAGGAACACCATGTGGTTTGACAGACTTCATCACTCTGTATTCTCTCTACAGCACCAACAGACAGACATACACACACACACACACAGACAAAACATTATTTACCTTGGATCCTCACACAGTCCTAACATATTTGGTACAGGAACACCATGTGGTTTGACAGACTTCATCACTCTGTATTCTCTCTCTACAGACAGACACACAGACAGATACACAGACAAATAGACAAATAAACATTTACCTTGGATCCTCACACAGTCCTAACATATTTGGTACAGGAACACCGTGTGGTTTGACAGACTTCATCACTCTGTATTCTCTCTCTACAACACCAACAGACAGATACACAGACAGATAGACAAACATTTACCTTGGGTCCTCACACAGCCCTAACATATTTGGTACAGGAACACCATGTGGTTTGACAGACTTCATCACCCTGTATTCTCTTTCTACAGTACCAACAGACAGACAGATACACACACACACAGACAAAACATTATTTACCTTGGATCCTCACACAGCCCTAACATATTTGGTACAGGAACACCATGTGGTTTGACAGACTTCATCACTCTGTATTCTCTCTCTACAGACAGACACACAGACAGATACACAGACAAATAGACAAATAAACATTTACCTTGGATCCTCACACAGTCCTAACATATTTGGTACAGGAACACCATGTGGTTTGACAGACTTCATCACTCTGTATTCTCTCTCTACAGCACCAACAGACAGATACACAGACAGACAAACAAACATTTACCTTGGGTCCTCACACAGCCCTAACATATTTGGTACAGGAACACCATGTGGTTTGACAGACTTCATCACTCTGTATTCTCTCTCTACAGCACCAACAGACAGATACACAGACAGACAAACAAACATTTACCTTGGGTCCTCACACAGCCCTAACATATTTGGTACAGGAACACCATGTGGTTTGACAGACTTCATCACTCTGTATTCTCTCTCTACAGCACCAACAGACAGATACACAGACAGACAAACAAACATTTACCTTGGATCCTCACACAACCCTAACATATTTGGTACAGGAACACCATGTGGTTTGACAGACTTCATCACTCTGTATTCTCTTTCCACAGCGTGGGCTGAGGGTAACAATTTCCCTGGCTAGAAAGTAATAAAGATTTACAAAACAGTTAACCCTTTCCCAAACAAGACCTGGTTTGACGTCCTCAGGAGAATAGGTTTTGGAAAACATTGAGACAAAAAAAGAAAATGCTGATAACCAGCATTTTCTCCTTTTGTCTCAATATTTTCTTGGCTATAGCACAAATATTTTGGCCTTTTGTAATCATTTATTTTGTCGTCTGCAGCAGCTTCTAAATTGGACTGCCTTAAAATTTTGTCATTTGGGAAAGGGTTAAGCGTATCATAAAGTTAGAGCTATAAACATTTGAAAGGTCATATCTCTATGAACTAGAGTGCCAATATAAACTATATTCCTCATTTTGTGTTAAGTCCCCTTTATCTATGATACAGTATAATATGGTAAAACTATAACAATTTGCTCAAGATTGAAAATATTGAAATAAATGTAACTTTCATTCCATCAAGTTTAAATAGCTAATGAAAACAGAGTTCAATGAATGGGGTTCAATATTTTTCGATTACATTGCTGTGGATGGTGGATCTAACAACCATGTGCAAACTGGCATTTCCTGTGGATGGAAAAGAAGAAAATGCACATTTTTCAAATCACATTTATTTTGAGTTGTTAAAACCAATGATGGATATTTCATCCACACTTACCGGTTTCTTTCTCAGCACCATATCTTTTCCACCATATCTAATAAAGTATGTAGGATTAGATTGTCCGTGTGAAAAGCAGCGTAGAAGTGGGGACTCTGAAACAAGAGGACCATGACAGGGGTCTTGCTACCAATTTTGTTTGGAGCCAGGGGCCAGTGAAATTGGGAAAAATAGCGATGTTTTTACCTAAATTGGGAAAAACTAAAACAAGTTTGTATTCATACTGTCACTCAGTTTCAGCTGCAAATTAGACTGTAGTGATGTAAAATGTGTTTGTACATACTCTTGTTTAAGAATCTACTCTAAAACTGTCTTCAGAATGTTTGTAAATGAAGATGAGGTCTTAATATGGGGCATTCTGGGTCCTCATTGGGAATTTTCACCAGAGAATTGGGAAAAAAAAGATACTTTTTGCCATTGGGAATGGGGCCCAATAACAGCCCCAAATTTTGGCAAACGAGACCCCTGCATGATGATCCTATATCGCTCACCTGAACCAAAATGATATAAGGCACAGTTTTGTTCAATTCAGTTAATATTTATGACTTTAAGGATTACAAACTGAGAATGAAATGCAGAGCCAGAGGCGAAATTTGAAAAGTGCCAGTAATTCCAAAACTGTGTTACATTTCCATTTCAAATACAAACATAAGCATTTTGTATGGTTTAGAATTTTGAATTAATGCATACTTATGGAAATATTTGACAAAAATGTTCAAAATTACCTCCCTTGCATAAGAATATAGAGTAAAGTAATATTTGTAAATTATTTTCTTCTTGGAGAATAATTTGAAATCCAGCATGGTGAATCAACTTATGTGATGTGTATTTACAAGTGTGTGTAATTTGATGTATTTCGTATGGCTAGAAAGTGGTGTTTTCATTCTCAGTTCGTAAACCTTAAGACTGAAAACAAACTTTCGGTCAATAACATTGTGTCAAGTTTTGTTCTGATTAATCACTATTTGTGGATGTACGGGTAAAATTTGAAGGGCAGATCATCCGAGATCTTATGGTCTCCAACATTGTGTCCAAGTTTTGTCTTGATTGATAAAAAAAATGTAGATTCTAGAGTGTAAACAATGTCGAAAACAGTTGAAAACGGCAATTTGTAAAATTAAAGGGCACATAACTCTCAACTTTCTGATCCCATTAGGCCAAATATCAAACCAATATGAGTTCTAACAGTCTTCAACATTGTGTTTAAGTTTTGTCTTGATTGGTCGACAATTGTAGATTCTAGAGTGTAAACAAAGTCGGAAACAGTCAAAAATGGCAATTTTGTAAAATTCAAGGGCACATAACTCTCGTCTTTCTGGCCAGATCAAACTGAAAAATTAAGTCATCCAAGATCTTATGGTCCCTAACACTGTATCCAAGTTTTGTCTTGATTGGCCAATAATTGTAGATTCTAGCGTGTAAACAAGGTCGAAAACAGTCAAAAACAGCAATTTTGTTAGATTCAAGGGCAGATAACTAAGGACTTTCTGGTCTGATCAGACCAAAAATCAACTCATCCAAGATCTTATGGTCACCAACATTGTGCCCAACGTTTGTATTGATTGACCATATTTTGTAGATGCTAGAGTGTACAAACAAAGTCAAAAGTAGCTATTTTTTACATTCAAGGGCAGATAACTCCATACATTCCTGTCCAATCTTATCCAAAATCAAACTCATTCAAGGTCTTATGGTCACTAACATTGTGTCCAAGTTTCGTCTAGATTGGTCAATAATTGTAGATGCTATAGTGTAAACAAAGTCGAAAAAAGTGAAACACAGCAATTTTGTCAAATTCAAGGGCAGATAACTCAAAACTTTCTTATCTGATCAAATAAAAAATCAGACTCATCCGAGATCTTATGGTCGCCAACATTTTGTCCAACTTTTGTATTGATTGGTCAATATTTGTGGATGCTAGAGTGTAAACAATGTCAAAAGTAGCTATTTTTTACATTCAAGGGCAGATTACTCCGCACATTCAAGTCCGATCTGACCCAAAATCAAACTCATTCAAGGTCTTATGGTAACTAACATTGTGTGTAAGTTTTGTCAAGATTGGTCAATAATTGTAGATGCTATAGTGCAAACAAAGTCGAAAACAGTGAAAAACGGCAATTTTGTCAAATTCAAGGGCAGATAACTCAGGATTTTCTGATCCGATCTAAAAAAAAAAAAAAATCGAACTCATCCCAGATCTTATGGTCACCAACATTTTAAATGTTCAACTTTTGTATTGATTGGTCAATATTTGTATATGCTAGAGTGTAAACAATGTCAAAAGTAGCTATTTTTCACATTCAAGGGCAGTTAATTCCCTACTTTCTGGTCCGATCTGACCCAAAATCAAACTCATCCGAGAGCTCAAGGTCATACTTGTTTTGACTAAGTTTGATCAAGATTGACTTATATTTGTAGATGCTAGAGTGTAAACACCAAATTGTTGATAGACGGACGGACTGACATACCGACGGACGGACGACGGACAAAAAGCGATCACAATAGCTCACCTTGAGCACTTCGTGATCAGGTGAGCTAACAATACAGATAGTGTCAAGCCAATAGTCATTGATTACAATTGAATACTTTATCATTAATACTTCTTATTTATTCATACTTCATCATTGCATAAAATGTGTGTTTTTGGGCTGTTATCCACACTGAATAACAAGAAGAAACCGGGCTGATATCGTGAAAAACCGGTTGTTATTCCGGAGATTCAAGTGCATTATCGGACCGGCTTTGCACTCAAATATCCTCGATTTGACCCTTCAAAATAAATAAATGTCTTTTCCCGCAAAATTCTCAACGTCTTACATTACATAAGCGACGTTTGCCTATTGGCGCCAAATTATGACGTAACATCGTTTTACCGACGTCACGCATAACAAAATATTCTCTGAAGATTTATCAGAACAAAACAACAATGGCGAACATATCTTATCTCACCTCAGTTCATTTTTCTCATATATCAAGGGGTTTGGGGCAAGTAATCATTAGAATTTTATGCTTTTTATGCAATAATAGCACCAATTCACGTATTTTTCTGTCGTTAACATTCACAGAGGCCCTCAAAATACAAAAACGCCCGACGTGCTTCTCACTCGGGCGTTAACATATTTCTTGGGCCTCTGCGAATATTAACGACCTCAAAAACGTGAATTAACCCTATATTATTCAAATAGATTTTAAAATATTATCAATGTTGGGTTTTCTTATTTACATGGTATCCTTCAACATATCCAAGGGGCCTGTTTCATCAAAGCAGTTTTAAGAAATATTTTTAACACATGTCCTATATAGTGCTTAAAGCAACAGACACCTAACCTATGTGTTGACAGATTAGTGATACATGATTCTTGTCCTAAACATGTTGTAAGTCATTGGTAAGACAAATATAGGTCTTAAAATTTTTTATGAAATAGGCCCCAGACCTTCACAGATAAGATTTGATCCTAATTTCAACAACAATCATCTTTATAAATTAGTAATCAAAATATACCTGTAGAATGCAGATTAAGTGATCCATTCATGTAGCTGACTAGTTTATTTTGGTCCAGTTGTAAACGTTTTGGCACGCTCATGGTCCCCTCAACATATCCCTGAACAGGAAAGCCAAGTTCTGTTGACAAGTCTTTAATAGCCTGATCTGGGTCCGACACCTGAATCAAAAACAAAATTTGTTAACCATGTTTTTTAAAGTTAAAATGCTGTTAACCATTTCACAAACAACATAATCGTAGGGTGGTCTAATTTTAAATCTACTGCAGAAAATGAACTGGATGTTGCAGTTACAATACATGTATAATATAGCTCAGAAAATATTGAGACAAAAGGAAACAAGATGTGCTAGTGAAACACAAATGCCCCCGAAATGGCCATTTTTCTAAAATGTTAAGTTTTTGTGTAAAGGGTTGATAAGGGTAAACGGATGACCTTGAGGTAGGTCATATTGCATGGAACAGACCATATTGCGACAAAATCATTCAAACCGTCTGCAGACAGCGAGAGAATAGCCATAGAAGAATTAGAAAGTTGTGCTGTGACATTTAACGACTGGATGAAACAAAATAAACTAAAAATGAACACTTCAAAAACTGAATTCATAACTTTCGGAAGCAAACAACAACTACAAAAGTGTACAACAAACGAAATCAATATTGCTGGTGACCATGTTAAGTCTGTTAAGTGCATAAGATATCTTGGTGCGTTCCTAGACGAAAATTTAACCTTCAGCGAACATGTTAAGAAACAAGAGCTGTCCAAAGACAGCGCGCTCGACTTTCTAAGTTACTTAGTATAAAGGGGGCATAACTCCAAATAGAGTGGTCCCAGGGTCATGGGCCCTGATAGTAAGGTAGAGGGTGTGATAGTGAATAAGTATACCAAGTTTGGGTTGAATCCCATTGATAGTATGGAAGTTATTGATGTTTGAAAAAACTTTAACCTTGGTTGCAACGCCAACGCCGACGCCAACGCCAACGCCGACGCCCGGGTGACAGTATAAGCTCTCATTTTCTTCGAAAAGTCGAGCTAAAAATGCCAAACTGCAATGTTCAACTATCTAAGAATAAAAAGCATAAGAAAATATCTTACTGAAGACGCAACAGAAACTCTGGTTCTATCGCTTGTGATATCTCACTTGGACTATTGTAATGGGATTCTCTATGGTGCTTCTCATACTGTCATACAAAAAATGCAAAGGATTCAAAACATGTGTGCAAAGCTCATTTTAAGGAGAAACAAATATGACAGTAGTAAACAAGCACTCTATGACCTACATTGGCTCCCTATCAAAGCAAGGATTGAATTCAAAATTCTAACTGTCATGTTCAACTGTTCCAAGGGACGCGCTCCGACTTATTTGACCGAGTTGTTTACCGAACAACTCCCACCGAAACGAAATTTGAGATCCACTAGCTCATCTGCAGGTTGTTACAGTATACCATTCAACAAACGCAAAACATTCGGTGACAGGGGTTTTAAAACAGCTGGCCCAAAACTATGGAACAGGCTGCCACAGGACCTACGACAATCCAGCACCGTCGATTCTTTCAAGAAAGGCTTGAAAACCATGTTTTTCAAAGACTTCGACGCTCTGTTCAACTGAACGCGAGTAGTGCTTCGTGTGTATCTGTATCCTTTACCTGTATCCTTTAACATATTTATTTTAGCACACTTTACTTTTGTACAACGCCAGTGAATATGCTTTGCGTAAAATTAGGCGTTTAAGTAAATCTAACAGTTTCAGTTTCAGAACAGATAGCTATCATTGACAGGAAGTTACATACCAAAGTTGAGCTTTGTATATAAAATACTTTTGGAGAAAAGGCAAAATGTTAAGTTTTCGGACAGACGTGAGTAAAACAATATGCTCCCGCTCTTTCGATACGGGAGCATAAAAAATGCTGGTTATAAGCATTTCCTTCTTTCACCTCATTGTTTTCCCCAGCATATTCTCTTAAGGATGTCAAAACCAGGTCTTGTTTGCGAAAGGGTTAATAGATTGGGGTTTTGCAGGCATCTATTGGTTTCTTGATTTAACCTTTGTTCAGATCTATTTTTGAACAAGAGTTGTTAGCAGACAACATAGCTTTCGCCTATACAGGTGATTGTCCCAACAAGAGTTGTCCATGGACAGCGTAGCTCACCTAAAGCCTACAGGAACTTGTCACATAAACAGGTCAAGGTCAAGAAGTCAAGGGTCATAGTCCCAAATGAAAGGTCTTGGCGGGAAGTATCAATGTGTGAAATATCAAGGCTCTTTCTCGAATAGTGGCTTATAAATAGACCAAGTTCAATTTTTGCAAGTGAAGACATGACGGGGCGTTACACGACAGTAGGAGTGTAACGTTAGTCCCTCAGACATACTAGTCCAATTTTGCGTCTTGCACATCTACAGGTCCTAATGAACGCTTGTGCCAAGTATGAACTAAATGGGTCAATAAGTGTAGGAGTTGCCCTGACAAGGTTTCACTGACAGACTAACTGACAGACCAATAACTAAACTTGTTTGCGGGGGTATGGAAATTTAGAATGGTTTAAAGCCTCTTATCCGTTGCTTTGCTATAGCTTTAATTTACCTTGATAGTTCTGATCCCAAACTGTTTTGCTGTCTTCAAGTTTCCTCCCATATCATCCAGAAATATACACTGTTCACCAGGCAAGTCTAGCTGGCTCAAACAGATCTCGTAAATCTTTGGATGAGGCTTCCTATATCCAACTTTGCAGGATTCAACAACCTGAAAAGGATTGATAAGTCACAAACGATAATTACAGGCATGTCAAGCTAAATACCCATGGCATGCCGTTAATGAATGGTTGAATATAACACTCACCAGTTAAGGCTATACAGAAATGGTTTGATTTAATGGGATCAAAAGTCACTTTTAACAGTGTTTTAGTCATATGAAGGTGATTTAAACACCTAACTATGGGCAGTGTCCTCCTCAGCCCAATAAGCTGTATCGGCCCCACTACAGCTTCATGGAAATAAGTGTAATGCCACTACAGCATCAAAAGTACCCCTACAGCTTAATTCCTTCAAAATGTCACCAAATAGGGGGGTTTCTAAGCATTTCATGTCAAAAAGAGATACTTCGTGTATTCTTATAATATACAAGAGCTGTTCGAAGACAGCGCGCTCGACTTTCTAAGTGCTTAGTATAAAGGGGGCATAACTCCAAATAGAGTGGTCCCAGGGTCATGGGCCCTGATAGTAAGGTAGAGGGTGTGATGGTGAATAAGTATTCCAAGTTTGGGTTGAATCCCTTCGATAGTATAGAAGTCATTGATGTTTGAAAAAACTTTAACCTTTGTTGCAACGCCAACGCCAACGCAGACGCCCGGGTGACAGTATAAGCTCTCATTTTCTTCGAAAAGTCGAGCTAAAAATAAAAAAGCCTTGGCATGAAAGGTTGAATGCCTCACTCAAGAACTAAGGCTAAATAGGAACGGTTTGATTACATGTCACTTTTAACAATACTTCAGTCATAAGAAGGTGACTAAAATACCTAACCATGGACATAACAGAGACAGGTTCTTGGTTTAATTTCTCTGCTGAAATACCTAAGCATTTTATAATGGCTGTAATTAGCAAGTTTCCAGTTTATTTGAATTTAACCCTTTCCCAAACATGACCTGGTTTTGACATCCCTAATAATAAAGGCTTGGGAAAACATTGAAACAAAAGAAAAACTGCTGATAACCAGCAGTTTCTCCTTTTGTCTCAATATTTTCTGCGCTAAAATATAAACAAATCATGTGTTTATCCACAACCATTTTGTCGTCTGCGGCAGCTTTGAATTTGGACCACCCTAAAATTTTGTCATTTTGGAAAGGGTTAAACCAGCTTTTTTCAGGCAGCTAAAAACATGATAAACAAATGTCATGCTAGTCAAAGATATTCTTGTACCTTGGGAAAATGTGACAAGGCTAAAGAACACTTACAATATCAAATAGGCTAAGATCCAACGGTATATATGTCTCTTTAGACTTCTTGTTAAACCAGTTATTTGTAAGGAGAGCTGTCTTGAGTCCCTCGGCTAAGAAATTTGCCGTTTGGGAAAGGGTTAAACTGGCTTTTTTCCTGCAGCATAGAATCTGATAAGCAAAAACCAGTCCAAGATTTGTTGTTTATGAAGTGTTAACCCATTTCCACATAATGAAACTTTTTGACGTCACAAAAAATAAAGGTTATGGAAAACATTGCGGAAAATGAAGAAATTGCTTGTGACAAGCAATTTCTTCATTTCCCACAATGTTTTCTACCCAGAAAGAAAAAAAAATGTAAAATTCAGTTCACTTGGAATTGTTGTCTGCAATATCTTTTAATTTGGATTAGTCTAAAATTTTGCCATTCAGAAAGGGTTGAAAGATTATGATATGCTTACTACATCAAAAAGGCTAAGATCCACCGGTATATAAGTCTCTTTAGACTTTTTGTTAAACCAATTGTTTGTAAGAAGAGCCGTCTTGAGTCCCTCAGCTTGTACACATTTCACAGCATCAATCATCTGTGGGTAGGGAGCGGTGATCGTCTTGTTGAATGTCCACATCAGGTCAGATAAATCAACTGGCTTGCCGAGCTATGGAAGGGAAAAGAGCAACATGACATTCCATTTTTACACTATATGTTTGTTGAATAATTTGATTTCAGGTACATGTATATGAGGTTTTGAGCTGTTAACCCTTTCCAAACAAAACTGGGTTTTGACATTAGTGATCAATAAACATGAGAAACCTACATTTACTCCTTTTGTTTCAATATTTTCTTCACTTTATTTCATAAATCATACCTTTTTCAACATCCATTTTGTCGTCTGTAGCAGCTTTCAAATTTTCAGACCATTCCGAACTTTTGCAGTTTGGGAAATGGTTAAACACAAGATTTTATTGTTTGTGACTTCATAATCTAAGGAGAGGATATTGTCTGGAATATTATAAACTGAAACTATTTGCTGTAATAGTTGTGTTAGTGTTGTTTGTTAAATAAATAGAGGATAATCGTTTTTTCAGTGTAAGATCGCTAAATATTTCATTGAGTGAACAACAAAAGCTTTATTTTCATGAGTGGGGAAGTGATGAAATATCAATCGATCTTACACGAAAAACAAACAATTATTCTATTTCTTTAATGCAAAAATTAGACAAAATACAAAAAGAATATGACAGATTTTCTTAAAGCGCGTCATTTTGCATGTGACTGCTATGCAACGCTTATGATGACATCACTTATTTGGCCCGGCTTATATAACGTCAGAATGGGTGAAATGCACGAAAGCGGGGCACAAGTTTTTGATCATTTCACTGGATAGGCGATGAGTTTATCAAAATGATAATCTACCGTTATTTCTCGATAATCCACCGAAAAGCATTAAAGAAAATACTTTTAACATTTTTTTCCAGGCAGCCAGTTTTAACACAGCATAATAGATGACAAGACAAATGTTGACATTTTTTCAATGAATTATCAAATCTAATCAATGCATTTCAAAAAGATTTTTTAAAAGAATTTCATACTCTCCTTATTTCATTTAGTGTTTATTGGCTTGTGTACACAGAAATTTAATCTATTATCAGACAATTTTTTAAACTGTTCATATTTGAAAGGTGTTGCAGACGACATCAAGTTGATAAATCTTAAAAAAAACTCTTTCCACTTTGGGTCAGAAAACATTGTGGAAAATGAAGAAATTGCTTGTTACAAGCAATTTCTCCATTCTCCACAATATTTTCCCTAGCAATTTTTTCGAAAGGCATCAAAAAGTGTCACTATATGGGAATAGGTTAATCCATTAGTTGACCACACAGTTTCACCTTTTGACTACCCACAAGATAAAGGCTTGGAAATGACAACAAAAATTAAATTTCAGTCAAACAATATTGTCTGCTGCAACATTTTTGAATTTGGATAAGTCGAAAAATTTGTTATTTGGGAAAGGGTTAAGCAACATACCTGTTGTGAACATTCTTCGCTGAATGCTTTAGCAAATTCTTGAAGACTTAATTCCCCTCGTTCCATTCTAACCCAGGCCCCATTTTCCTGGTTGGCTATCACTGTTTTAGTTATCAATCCAGGTGGCAAGTTTTTCTTTTCTTCATACGCTGTAATTCATTGTATGTACCATAGTCAGTGACAGATAAAATGAATAACTTTTCAAAACAAGAAAGTATTAATTTATACATGAAAATTTTATCAAAAGTTACCATGTAGGATTTTACGTATTTTTTAGAAAATCTCATTGAGACAAAGGGGTACTCTGTTGTTCTGCTGTTCTATGTAATTGTTTGTAAGGAAAAAGCAAAAGACGCAAGGAATTTATTACATTTCAAAATAAGAATTATTATTCATCTGTTATCATATTCAGTGAGTAAAGTATTCATTAGAACCATTTCATTGATTTGATCAAGTCTGCCATGCATGCAGCTAGCCAGACAACTGGACGGGACCCCACTGATGCTGGAACAGTCCCACCACCTGCACGAAAATCAAATCTCCGATGATGAATGATGATAATCGAATACCTTCAATTCAATTGGGTTTCAATTATCATTAAAATTATTGCTTACCTTTAAACAAAATCAGTCGAGAAGGCAGTATCACCCCACCCATGTCAAATATCACAGTCTTTGTGGTCTTTTTATCCTGGGCCACTGTATACATCATAGCTGGAATACTCGGCCTGGACATGACGCTGGATATTCCATGAAACCAACTAACCTAATTTAACCTGGTTTTGACGTCCCCTTTGCCTCTTTATTTTCTCAGCTAAATTGAACATAAATCCTATCTTTATCAACAGCCATTTTGTCTTCTGTGATAGCTTTCAAATTGAACAACACTAGTAAAACTGTGTCGTTTGGGAAAGATTTAATTATCATTGAAATGATTGATTACCACAGATCTTACCTTTGAATAAAATGAGTGGAGAAGGCAGTATCACCCCACCCATGTCAAATATTACAGCCTTGCAGGAGGTCTTCTTATTTTGGGCTGCTGTACACATCATCAAAGCTGGAATACCCTCACCATACTAGGGTTTTAATTAACATTACAGTGATTACCATATAACTTACCTTTGAATAGAATAAGTGGAGAAGGCAGTATCACCCCACCCATGTCAAATATTACAGCCTTGGTGGTCTTTTTATTCTCCTGGGCCCCTGTACACATCATAGCTGGAACACCCGGCCGAGACATGATGCTCGATTTCCATGGAAACATTCTTGAAAATGCTTGAGAAGACCTCAACATTCTGAAAAGTCAACACCTTTTAAGTTCAATCCTTTATGCTACGGTCACAATGTGAAACTGCCACCGGGCGATTTTTTGACATCGGCAAATTCCTAAACTTGAATGCCACCGGGCGATTTTCTACGAATCGTTGCGAGTGGTCACAAATAACTGCCAGTAAAATGCCATCGGGCAGCGGCAGGCAGTTTCAAAGGTTCCGAGGTGCATGTGTCGTCACAAGGATGTCGGCTGGTGGCAGTCAGGTAAACTGCCACCGCCCAGCGACCTGCAATATTTCACCTGCCACCGGCCGGCAATTGAGCGTTTTAACTGCCATCGCCCGGCGCCCGCCTGATAATCTGACGGCAGTGGGCCAGTTTCAGAGGAATTTAAAATCTAGACTGCTCTCAAAAGTTAACATTGTTCTCAAAATATCTAAAGCTTCCAGAAGGTTGAACTGTGAATATGTCCCCCAAATGCAGCGAAAAGGGTAAAAGCAATGCGCCAGCCAAAAAGCGCTCTAGACAAGAACCCAATCCCCAGGAACTACTACAATCGCCATGACTACATTGTATAGCGGATGAATGTTTCCTGATTTATATTTCGGGCCTTATAGTCTGCACTCAGTAGATCGCCGTCCTGCCACCTACCAACACAAACCGCCGCCTCCCTGCTGCCTTTCAATCTCCGCCCTGCCACCGGCAGATATTAAGAAATCGGACGGTGGCATGTCAATGGCATGACGGCGGCAGGCCGGGTGAAGGAAAGTGGCAGTTACGATTTTCGAAGGCCTTCAAGCACCAAGACCAAGTAAAAATCGCGCTGTAACCCGCCTGCCACTTGACAGCCACCGCGCGACTTCGAAATGCACCCGGCCGGTGGCAGGGCGACTTGCAAAATTGGAAAAAATCGGGCGGTGGCAGTTAAGACTTTTCGTTAAAATTCTAACTGCCACCTAGCGGCGTCCTATATGCCAATGCAGCCTGCCGATGTTGCCTGCCGCAGGGCGGCCGCAGGGCTGCCACTGGCCGAATTTATTGAAAACTGGCAGTTATCTCGCCGGGCGGTGGCATTTAGTGATTTGTGACCGTAGCATTACCAAAACAATCCACACTTTCAGTGATCAATCAAGAAACACAAGAGGACCATGATGGTCCTTAATCGCTCACCTGAACCTATATAGAAAGAAAGTCACAATGTTGTATTAAGTTCAAGAGCACATAATTTAAGATGTGAGATTATGATCCAGCTGAAAACTGCTTTCATAATCTTGAATGATCAATATTTGTGGCTGTTACAGTGAAAACAAAGTGGAAGAAAACAACACAGTCAAGGGCACATAACTCTGTTCTAATAAAAGTATTCTCATCAACATTATGTCCAATTTTTTTTTTGATTGGTCAATATATTGTTAGAGTGAAAATAAAGTCGAAAACTGTAATTTTGTGAAATTCAAGGGCCAATAACTCTAGTCAAATCAAGCTGAAAGTTTCACTCATCCAGGATCTTATGGCCACCAACATTGTGGCCCAGTTTTGTCTTGATTAGTCAATAAATGTAGATGCTACAGTGTAAACAAAGTCGAAAACAGCAATTTTGTCAAATTCAAGGGCACATAACTCCAGACTTCCTACTTCAATCACACTGAAAATCGAAGTCATCCAAGATATTATGGTTATCAACATTGTGGCAAAGTTTTGTCTTGATCGGTGAATATTTGTAGATGCTAGAGTGGTAACAAAGTCAAAACTAGTCATTTTGGATGTTCAAGGGCACATAACTCCAGATTTCCATGTCCGATCTGACAAAAAATTAAACTCATCTGAGAACTTATAGTTACCAACATTGTGGCAAAGTTTTGTTTTGATCGGTCAATATTTGTAGATGCTAGAGTGGTAACAAAGTCAAAACTAGCCATTTTGGACGTTCAAGGGCACATAACTCCAGACTTCCTAGTCCGATCTGACTCAAAATCGAACTCGTCTGAGAACTTATAGTTACCAACATTGTTGCAAAGTTTTGTTTTGATCGGTCAATATTTGTAGATGATAGAGTGGTAACGAAGTCAAAACTAGCCATTTTTGATGTTCAAGGGCACATAACTCCAGACTTCCTGGTCCGATCTGACTCAAAATCAAACTCATCCAAGAACTTATGGTCATACATATTTTGATCAAGTTTGATTATGATTGGTTAATATTTGTAGATGCTAGAGTGGTAACAAAGTCAAAACTAGCCATTTTTGACGTTCAAGGGCACATAACTCCAGACTTTCTGGTCCGATCTGACTCAAAATCAAACTCATCCGAGAACTTATGGTCATCCATATGTTGACCAAGTTTGATTAAGATTGGTCAATATTTGTAGATGCTAGAGTGGTAACAAATTCAAAACTAGCCATTTTTGACATTCAAGGGCACATAACTCCAGATTTCCTGGTCCGATCTGACTCAAAATCAAACTCATCCGAGAACTTATGGTCATACATGTTTTGACCAAGTTTGGTTAAGATTGGTCAATATTTGTGGGTGCTAGAGTGGTAACAACAAAATGTGAACAGACGGACGGACGGACGGACGGACAGACAGACGGACGGACAGACGGACAGACGGACAAAAAGCGACCACAATAGCTCACCTTGAGCACTTCGTGCTCAGGTGAGCTAATAAAAAAAGTTTCGGTTGTATTATTGCAACTAGTCAAAACCATATGCCCAAAAACTTTGGTAACTTGTCATCAAAATGTTTCTGTACAATTTCAGTCATGGCGAAGACCGTCGGACCTGCGGACCTGTCCGATGAAATTAAACTATGTCCGATATTTTTTTCCTTTCTGTCAGTCCGACTGTCCGACGCTAATTTTGAGGTTTGTTTGTATGAAAAGATCGACATTTTACTTAACAAGAACTAAGAATATAAATTAAAAGATAAATACCTTTTTTTAATCCATGCTATAAATCTAGTGAATTCCATCCCTTAACTAATGTGAGTCACCAAAAAAATGGGCCAGTCAATTACAAAGCATGGGTAGAATCAGACATCAAAAGACTGTACCGCGGAAGTGTTGGGAAGTGTTGGCACCGGGCCGAAAACATTGTGTGAGTTGACCCTTTTCTTTTTTGGATGAAACATAGATGTATCCCTTTACACTTGTCTTTTCTTTATTCAATATATTTGTGGATCTGTCTTAGTCTGCATTTCTAAAAAAATTGCCTACTAATTGTGAAAAAAAGTTATCAGCAGCTGTCAGCTTGCTACCATAAAAGCCATTTTTTTAGAATACTCATTACTCTATGCAATTTTGATATAGATCTACAAAATGGCAGAAAAACTAAAAACAGGGGGAAGGTTAAAAGCATTCCAAAATCCATGCCCTATGTTGTGGGTATTCATTTGAATAATTTGAAGATTGAAAATGTGTCTTACTTTATTCTGAACTTTCGGTCTGACAGAGTTTCATTCGGTCTGACAGATTATTTAGAATTGTCAGTCCGAATGTCTGACAAAAATTTCCAGGTCTTCGCCATGTCTGACAATTTGACTTTTTGCATTGTTCATTTAATTTCTTTACTGCCTGATCGGGCAAAATTCCACATGGATCGGGAAATCTCACCATCCTCATAAATCTGATTATCATAATTATGCCTGCATTGGATTGTTAAATAGAAAAAGACAACATATCACCTATTACAGATTTTCACCATTAAGTACTGTACTCCAGGGGACTATACACTGGCGTAGGAAGAGGGGGGAAGAGGGCTTGGTCCCCCAATGACTTAGAAGGGGGGCAGCATATCCTTTGCCCTCCCCCATAATTCACCCATATTTTCCTTCAAGAAAGATCCAGGTATAAAATGCTGTCTGAAAGTGCCCAGATTGCAGGAAATGGCTTCTTAGAATTCAAAATTTCTGGGGGGGGGGGGGGGGGACATGACCCCACACACCCCTAGCAACGCTACGCTCGGTCAGGTGTCA
The DNA here is from genome assembly GCA_963680895.1 of Fragum sueziense. Taxonomy (NCBI): domain Eukaryota; kingdom Metazoa; phylum Mollusca; class Bivalvia; order Cardiida; family Cardiidae; genus Fragum; species Fragum sueziense. Next base: position 10,141,176 of record OY804609.1, read on the forward strand.
TTCACTTAAACATTTGCCCCCCCCCCCAATATCATAAACCTTCCTACGCCTATGTATACCGGGCAGTCCTTTTTTGGAATAAAGTTGACAAAACGTCAGTCTCGGGTTAGAAATCAGAACGAAGATTTAGCCGAGTTTTCGACCAAGTTTACCACAAAAGAATTGATGATTCTGATACAAAATCGCTAGTAAGTAAAACTTTGTGTTACTTACATAAGATATTAACGCAATCTGGCGCTTGTCATCGCATAAAGTTGCAAAAAGTGAAAAAAAAAACTTCAAATCCCGTATTTTTGTGTTGTTGTTGTCGTTAGACTTGTTGTTGTTGTTTTAGACTGGATTTACAGAATCTCTAGACTGGATCTTTCATTTTATATTTTGCTAATAGTTTAGGATCACAGATTTAGATCAAACTTTTTAACAAGTTTTCATATTGCTTTAATGCAGAACAAACAACGTTTGAATTTCATTTGAATGAATTAAAGAACATTGTCAAAATGGAACATATTTTTGTTGATAGAAGATCTATAAATTTTGCATAATCCTGGGGGATATAATATCATGGAAAAGCATATAGGCCTACAACAAGAAAATTGATTGGTTAGATTTAAAATAACCAATGTCAGATTTTATTTTTTATGGTCATTGAAGATGACCTCGTACAGATTCCTGTCAGATCTTGAATCAGTAGTTACTAAGATCTCCCGATTGGGATAAAATGGATAAAAAATATCATGAAAGCCACATTTTGTTTACCAGCAGTCTTATTTTCTCCTTTTCTATCAATGTTTCACAAAGCCTTTTCTCATAGTATAAAGTAATGATCTAAGATTTTGGGAAAAGGTAAACAGCTTTACATATTCTGTAACCTGTATTTGTATAGGGTACATAGGCCAAGCTCAATGATTTTAAACAATGCTAAACAAAAGAAATTATTCAAATGTGTAGATTTCCTTTTTTCTTTATTCTTTCCCAAACAAGACCTGGTTTTTGAGGTTCCTAATAGAAATGACCTGGTAAAAAACATTCAGACAAAAAAAGAAAATGATGACAACCAGCATTTTCACCTTTTGTCTCAATATTTGCTGTACAACATTGCATAGAAATTACATCTGAATCAATATAATACATTGTCACCTTCAACTGCTTTCAAAATGAAGAAGTCTAAAAACTCGTCATTTGGGAAAAGGTTAAACTTAACCCTGTCACAAACAAGATCTTGTTTTGACGTCCCTGGCAGATTGCGTTTTTGAAAACATTGAGGGAAAGGAATAAATTGCTGATGATCAGCAACTTCTCCTTTTCCCTTAATATTTTCTGGGCTATTATATACACAACTTCTATTATCATCCACACCAGCTTTTAACCCTTTCCAAAACACCAGAAATTTGACTTATCCACTTACAAAGCTGCTTCAGACGTAAATAATGTATGTTGATAAAGGCAGGATTTGTGTAAAATATAACACAGAAAATACTGAGATAAAAGGAGAAATTGCTGATTATCAGCAATTTCTTCTTTTGTCTCAATGTTTTCCAAATCCTTTTCTTCTAGGGACGTCAAAACCAGGTCTTGTTTGGGAAAGGGTTAAATTTGACTAGCCTAAAATATTGGTGTTCAGGTAAGGGTTAACAAAATTATTGTAACCTGTTTAATCGAAAGGAACTGCCCGTTTTATGGAGAAATATTTCCATATGTACATGCAGATGGTCAAATATTTGTTACACTTTTTTACAAATACAAATAATATTTGCCAATAATATGGCATTGGAGTAATATAAATGGATGCATTTGGTCACAAACATGGTATGTTTTTTCAGTCAAATTTTGGCTAATTCATTGGTGGGGTTTACCAGCACACTATATTTAACCCATTTGATTACCAGATGACAAATTTTAAACTTATTCAAATTCAAAGGTGTGGCAGAAGGCAATTTCTAGTGAACCAAATTGTACATTTTTTTTACTCTCTGACTAAAAAACATTTTGGGAAATCAAGAAATTGCTTTTCACAAGCAATTTCTTCATTTTCCATAATTTTTACCAAAGACTTTATCTTTAGGGGCATCAAAACATGTCATTATTTGTGAACTGGTTAATGCTTTTCACAGGTTGTCTTGCTACATCAGCAATAATTAATTCATTTTTTACCTAGCCAAGTTTGATCAAGATTGGCAAGAGTGCAAACACCAAATTGTGAAAGGACGGACAGATGGTGGGTGACCACAATAGCTCACCTTGAGCACTTCTTACTCAGGCTAAAAACAAACACTTTGAAGAGGATTGGTCTTAATTAAAGTATGTTGCATACAATAATTTCAAGAGAATCAAATTTTAAATCTTTACATTGTGGGAAAGATGTTGCAGAGGACAATTTCAATTGAGTGAATTTGCACATTTTTGGTCTTTCTAGGTAGAAAATGTAATGGGAAATGAGGAAATTGCTTTTCATAAGCAATTTCTTCATTTTCCATAATTTTTAACCAAAGACTTCATTTTCCATAATTTTTACCAGACTTTTATCTTTTGGGCCATCAAAACATGTCATGTGTGAACAGGTAAATGCCTTTTACATCATTTCCAAGCCAAGTTTAATCAAGATCAGCTAGAATGTAAACACCAAATTGTGAATGGACAGACAAAATGGTAAAAAATCGCACAAGCTCACCTTGAGCATTTCTTAACCTGTTACTGCACATTGACATCTTTTGACTCCCTATCAAGAAAGGGCATGGGAAAAGAAAACATTGTGGAAAATGAAGAAATTGCTTGTGTCAAGCAATTTCTCCCCAGATATTGCTTGTGTCAAGCAATTTCTTCACTTTCCACACTGTTTTCTAACCAAAATGAAAACATTTTAAAAATTTCATCAACTTGAAATTTTTGTCTGCATCATCTTTCAATTTGGACAAGTCCAAAATTTTGCTGTCTGGTAATGGGTTAATCAAAACACTTCATTGTATTCTACAGGCTTCCTTGCTACGTCAGCGAATATTTCATTTATTTCTACTGAGCCAAGTCTTTCTGGTGCCCCTGTTGTATATGACAGCCATGAAAATGTACGGGAACCAATCTTACAAGGTCAAAGCAACAGAAAAGGTCAAAGTCACTACAAGAGGGAAGGAGGAGGTCAAAAAGATGGTTGAAGATTACTATGACAACGCTCCAGGTTGGGAAGAAGCTTTGGAACTAGCGAAACAATCTCGGAGAAAAACATTAAAAAATGTGCTTATGAAGCATCCAGATAATTGTGAATTTTCTTGTGGAAGCAGAAATAAACTAGAATTTCAAGCAAATTTCTCTTTCCTTGATAAAAGTTTTCAGCTGACAGAAAATCCATTTGCGAGCCTACATGAACAGCCTGGGGTGAAGGAATATTGTGGAGGCAAAATACAGATATTTTACAACAGTTTTGCTATGGTTCACAATGTCGCAATAAGACCGTTCAACTGGAACGGAACTTTACTCGAGGGCGGACGGGATCTGTACAAGTTTAAGGATGAAACATTGCGAACAGATGAGAAAGAGGTAATCAGGCCTAGAGTCGGACTGTTTGATATGTATTGTGGTCAGGACGCTAGAACTATAGACTTGGCGTCAAAATCAAACATAGATATGTTGAAATATTTTCGTTTGCGCAGTATATTGTCTGGGCTAGATGACATCAGTTCCAAAAAAAACTATGATTACATGAGCGGTTATACAATAGCTGTAGTTCGGGATATTTACGCTAACATGTATCATATGATGCTACATATCCACAATATATTCTTGACAATGTTACATTTCCACATACAGCCACGTAATTTAACAATTCTTCTCCTCGATGCTCACCCAAAAACAGACATCGATGATGTAATAAGAACATTATATGGACCTATTGTTAGAGTAACAAATTTACGGAGGCCAATAAAGTTTGAGTATCTGGTCCTGTGTATGCGTGAAAATCGCAGCCCATTATCAATGTACTCGTATCCTACATTGCCGTATCTTGAGGAATTTCGGAAATTTGTCTTAAACCAGTATCAACTCAAAGAGGATGATCATACCATGAACTGCAGTAATCTACATATTACTATCATATGGAGAAGAGATAAAGTGTATCACCCGAGAAATCTTAAAGGTTCGACTGAACGTAAAATGTTTAATGAGCCTGAAGTATTCGATGCTATTTATAACAATTTTCCATCAGCGTGTGTAACTGGGATTTTATTAGACTCTATACCAATGGCTGAACAATTAAAAATCATACATAAAACCGATATATTAATCGGAATGCATGGGGCTGGAATGACACATGTGACATTTCTGCCAAAAACATCGGGGATAATCGAACTTTTCCCGAAAGATTGGAGAAAATTACATCACTATTACAAACTGTTTGAAGCAATTGCTCGTTGGCGTAACTTGCGCTACATGTTCTGGGAAAATCAGCTCTCCTTGTTTGAGATGCCGCATTATTTTACTGTGATTGATACAAACGCTTTAGTGAGAATTGTACGGAATATGGTAGAAACACTCTGTCAAACATCGTAAGTGACAAAATTAGTATCACTTTTAACCTCTTAAAGTACAAAATATTTGGACTGATCTAAATTCAAAGCTTTTGCAAGGGACGAATTCTAGTAAATGAATTTTCATTTTATCTTTTACAATAGAAAACACAAGCAATTTCTTCCTTTTTATCTTGTGGAGAGTCAAAAAGAGTCATTGTGTAGGAATAAGTTAAGCTTTATTCATGCAACAAATTTGGAGTCTTTATTTAACCCTTTTCCAACAAGACCTGGTTTTGAGTCCGTTATAGAAGAGGCTTGGGAAAATATTGAGGCAAAGGAAGAAAGTGCTGATAATCAGCACTTTCTCCTTTTGCCTCAATATTTTTAGAGCTATTTCGAACACAAATCCTTTCTTTGGCAGCATTCATTTTGTCTTCTGTAGCAACTTTCAAATGGAACTACCCTGAAATTTGGTTTGTTTGGGTAAGGGTTGCATGGAGCTGGGATGACGCACATGACATTTCTGCCGAAAACATCTCGGATAATCGAACTTTTCCCGAAAGATTGGAGGAAATTACATCACTATTACAAACTGTTTGAAGCCATTGCTCGTTGGCGTAACTTGCGCTACATGTTCTGAAAGAACCAGCTGTCCTTGTTTGAGATGCCGCATTATTTTACTGTGATTGATACAAACTCTTTAGTGAGAATTGTACGGAATATGGTGGAAACTCTTTGTCAAACATCATAATTTAACAAATTAATACACATATAATTAACCATAAAAAAATTGGACTGATCTTTTTTTCAAAGATGTTGCAGACGACAATTTCGAGTGAAATAATATTTTTCATCTTTTAGGGTAGAAAACATAGTGGGAAATGAAGAAATTGCTTGCCACACGCAATTTCTTCATTTTCCACAATATTTTCCAAAGCCATTTTCTTCTGGGAAGTCAAAAAGAGTCATATGTGAGGGAATTGGTTTAGCTTTTCACAAGCAAAAAGAGTCTGAATTTAAACCAAATGCAAAACAAAGCTGATGTGAAAACGAAATATGTTATTTATTGGTATGTTATATAGTTTTGGAAAGCATTGGAAGAAAAGACGAAAATTATATTTATAAGCATTTTCTTTTTTACTTTTAACCCATTCCCACATAAATGACATAATGATGCTTTTTTGATACCAAAAAAGAGAAAGACTTTGGAAAACATTGCGGAAAAATGAAGACACTGTTTGTGAAAATAAATTTCTGCATTTTCCACAACTGATGTTTTCTACTCTTAGAGATGTAAAACTTTAAAATTTCATCAAATTAAAAATGTTGTCTGCAATTAAGACAGCCCCAAAATTTTGCCATCTGGTAATATGTTAAAGTGACATTTCACATTTATTTCATTTTCAAAAAGTATGTCTTGATGCAAAGATTGTTTATTCAAATGCGTAAAAATGACATCAGTTTTTTGAAGTTGTTATTCATAAGCTAAAAATATGCCTTCAAAGTCGAGACAGAATTGACAAATTCTATATAAATCTGAACTGTTGTCCACAACAGTGTGTTTAATTTAAGCACAAAAATATATATTTCTCGTAAACGGTTCAATATTTTGGCTTGAACTTTTCAGAATTTTCATAAGAAAACATGCTTTTTCAGATAGAATAAAAGTAAAATTTATGTAAAAATAATTCTTCAATGTCACTTTAAATCATTGATGAACAATATCAAATCCAGAGATTGTTTCAGTTATTAACCCAATACCAAACGACAAAATTTTGGGGTAGTCCAATTTGAAAGAGTTGCAGACGACATTTCAATGTGAAGATATTTGGAAAATTTATAGCTCTTTGGGTAGAAAACATTGTGGGAAATGAAGAAATTGCTTGTCACAAGCAATTTCTTCATTTTCCACAATGTTTTCCAAAGCCATTTTATTGTGGGGAGTCAAAAGGAGTCCCTGTGCAGTAATGGATTAAAGGATTGAATAATAATTGAAATATACCTATTAAGTATTTTCAATATTTTAATAAAAATGATTGACTATTACATGACTATGTTTTCACGTAGGAAAATCATTCACAGCTTTTTTCTCTATCCGTGAAATCAACCGTCTGGCATAGAAGTCCCTATAATCGTCTGGAAGTTCCTCTAATGTCTTTAATGCACGATCCACAATTTGAAAAGCCCGCGTTACTGGAGTCGGGTCCTTGTTGCCGTACGGGTCTTTATTGTCATATAAACTGTCGTCCAAATGTTTCCAGAATACATTTACAGCCACACCAAAATCCAGAGATATCACATTGTGGAACCATAGTGCTGTAATATCAACAAAAGTGAAAAGTTGGAATGATAAATTATCCCTTTCTCAAAACACAAATTTAAGACTGATCTAAATTCAAAGCTGGTGCATTTTCAAGAGAATAAAATTCAACATAAAGAAACCATTGTGGTAAATGAAGAAATTGCTTGTCACAAGCAATTTCTTCATTTTCGGCAATGTTTTCGAAGGCCTTCATTTTTCTTGGGGGGGGGGGGGGGGTCAAAAAGCAAAAAGTGTCACTGTGTGGGAATGAATTTTATCATATTACGTGAATTTTTGCCACTCTGATGTAGATCTTTATTCGTAAAAAATTTCTTTTGGAAAAAGATGAATTCATTACCCTATCAATAAATAATTTCTATGGTTCAGATATGGTTAAAGTAAAAACAATGTACCTGGTATAAAAAGTACATCTCCTGGTTCAAGAAACACTTCATATCTTTCAGCTTTTTTAAACAAGGGGAATCTTTCTTCATCAACATTGTCAATGTCCAACACTTCTGATTTGTCTCCTGTGAAAAGATCAATATGTACAAGTATGTTATAGCATAAAGAATGTTAGGGAAAAGGAGAAATGCTGAATTTTACCATTTTCTTCTTTTCCTCAATGTTTTGTTAAATTTATTCCACCAGGAGCATCAAAACAAGACTCTTATAACTAGTCTGAGCCTGCACATATGGTAAAAGGATTCCGAATTGAAAATGGTTTGGTTCGGTTTATTGGGGTTTTACGCCGTTTTCAACTACTAAGGTCATATCGCGGCGGCTGGAGCAACTAACCATGGATTCCTGTCGTTTCTCATACCAGTACTACCACAACACCCTTACCGAGCCTCCAGCTGCTCCCCCACATAGGTTCACAATATCAAACCATTGATGGGTGACATTTTTGTCAGTAAGGGTATTTGCCGCAGCTGGGTATCGAACCCGGGACCTCTCGAATGAGAGGAAGATCCTACCAACTGCGCCATGGCCGCAGCTTCGAATAGAAAATGGTACAGTGAAAATGTAGCGTATTGGACTACCCTAAAAGTTTGTTGTTCTATACTAAATATTTTTTTATACTAAATAAAAGTAATATACATTTTTCAGCATAAACAATGTCTTTCCTTTTCCTACTATGTTTCAATTATGAACATACCTGATGAGAAACAGAAAGGATTAAATATAATTTTGATCAAAAATGGACAAAATTGAATTAGTTGAAATCCTGATATTTTAAGGTAAAATGCGGTTCCACTTCGACATAATGGATGCCAACTGTGCTATCATTCTATAAAATGCACCATAGAACAAGGATACTCACCATTTAAATACATATAATTTGCTGACTTGGGACTAAACAAAACCACTCTTTTTCTTCCTTTCACTTGTACAAGAAAATTATCCATTACCTAAAAGTAAATAGACATAAAACAGTAAATTATCATTTCTTTACACTAAGCAATACAACTACAGAATTAATGTTGTTACTTAAAATTAATGCCACCAAATGTTAGAATTTGTGAAGCATGGTACATGTACATGTACTTCTTAAGAAGTACTCTTGTAAATCTCTAAAATTCATCAAAGTTTCTTAAGTTTTAAATATTTACAGAGGCCCAAGAAAATTGTTAAACCATTCCAAAACAATGACTCTTTTTGACTCCCAATAATTTAATGGTCAAGGAAAACATTGTAGAAAATGAGGAAATTGCTTGTGACAAGCAATTTCGTCATTTACCACAATATTTTCTATCAAAAAAGACCAAAAAATTGTACAATTTCATACACCTGAAACTGTCATGTGCAACATCTTTGAATTTGGACCAGTCTATAATCTTGCAGTCTGGTAATGGATTAATTGTAGCTCAGTAAAACACTGATACAAACTTACATCATAATGTGTCCACAACTGTGTGCCAGGGGAGGCAATTCTGAACACACTTGAGAAGAATTTCTCTGGCGGATATAAATCGGGAAACTTGATGTCCTTTGAAAGTTCTGGAAGCTCCCCTCGACAAAATGTCTCCCCTAAATAAAATAGCTTGGGAAAACATTGTGGAAAATGAAGAAATTGCTTGTGACAAGCAATTTCTTCATTTCCAACAATATTTTTTACCAAAAAGACCCCAAAATAGTTAAATTTCATACACCTAAAATTGTCATCTGCAACATCTTTGGACCAGCCTAGAATCTTGCAGTCTGGTAATGGGTTAACTTGTAGCTCAGTAAAACGCTGATACAAACTTATATCATAATGTGTCCACAACTGTGTGCCAGGGGAGGCAACTCTAAACACACTCGAGAAGAACTTCTCTAGGGGATATAAATCGGGAAACTTGATGTCCTTTGCAAGTAAGTTCTGGAAACTCCCCTCAATAAAATGGCTTGGGAAAACATTGTGGAAAATGAAGAAATTGCTTGTGACAAGCAATTTCTTCATTTACCACAATATTTTCTATCAAAAAAAGACCGGAAAATTGTTAAATATCACACACCTGAAACTGTCATGTGCAACATCTTTGAATTTGGCTAAGTCTAGAAATTTGCAGTCCGGTAATGGATTAATTGTAGCTCAATAAAACGCTGATACAAACTAACATCATAATGTGTCCACAGCTGTGTTCCAGGGGAGGCAATTCTAAACACACTAGAAAAGAACTTCTCTGACGGATAGAAATCGGGAAAATTTATGTCCTTTGCAAGTCCTGGAAACTCCCCTCAATAAAATAGCTTGGAAAAACATTGTGGAAAATGAAGAAATTGCTTGTGACAAGCAATTTCTTCATTTACAACAATATTTTCTACAAAAAAAGACCCCAAAATTGTGAAATATCACACACCTAAAATTGTCATCTGCAACATCTTTGAATTTGAACCAGTCTAGAATTTTGCCGTCTGGTAATGGGTTAATCATAGTTCAGTAAAATGCTAATACAAAATTACATCATAATGTGTCCAAAACTGTGTGCCAGGGGAGGCAATTCTAAACACACTGCAGAAGAATTTCTTTGGCGGAAAGAAGTCGGGGAACTTGATGTCCTTTGAAAGTTCTGGAAGCTCCCCTAGATAAAATGTCTTGGGAAAACATTGTGGAAAATGAAGAAATTGCTTGTGACAACACAAGCAAGTTCTTCACTTACCACATTATTTTCTATCAAAAAAGACCAAATAATTGTTAAATATCACACACCTAAAATTGTCATCTGCAGCATCTTTGAATTTGGAGCAGCCTAGAATTTTGCCGTCTGGTAATGGATTAATTATAGCTCTATAAAATGCTGATACAAACTTACATCATAATGTGTCCACAACTGTGTGCCAGGGGAGGCAATTCTAAAAACACTGGAAAAGAACTTCTCTCGAGGATAAAAGTCAGGAAACTTTATGTCCTTTGCAAGTTCTAGAAACTTCCCTCAATAAAATGGCTTGGGAAAACATTGTGGAAAATGAAGAAATTGCTTGTGACAAGCAATTTCTTCATTTACAACAACATTTTTTACAAATTTTTTACAAAAAAGACCCTTAAATTGTACACACCTAAAATTGTCATCTGCAACATCTTTGAATCTTGCAGTCTGGTATGGCTAATTGTAGCTCAGTAAAATACTATTACAAACTTACATCATAATGTGTCCACAATTGAGTTCCAGAGGAGGCAATTCTAAACACACTAGAGAAGAACTTCTCTGGTGGATAAAAGTCAGGAAATTTGATGTCCTTTGCAAGTTCTGGAAACTCTCCTCAATAAAATGGCTTGGGAAAACATTGTGGAAAAATGAAGAAATTGCTTGTGACAAGCAATTTCTTCATCAACCACAGTGTTTTCTATCAAACAAGAGGGCTGTTGGCCCTAGGTCGCTCACCTGAGATGGGGTTTTATAACAGATCAGATTTCTTACAGGTAATGCAATAAAGGGTCAAAGATCATATGAACGCCGCTATGCGATTTCAAACCATAGAAAACCCAGAAAACTACCTGAATACAATATCATATGTAACTCAAATATGAAGTTTCATCCAATTCGGCTATGTGGTTATGGAGAAATTGCTTTGGACAGATGGAATTAAAATAAAACATACAGACTGACAAACAAACAGAAATTTACCTAGATTTATGACCTTGAACCTACCTAAATATATATTTCAAATAGAACATCTACTCATGATAAAGAACACATTTACCCATACATTTTTTAAATCCATGCATAAATGTAGATGCTATGCCCCTGATAAGCAGATTTTTACAAGAAGTCACCTTTTTCTTAGACAAGGTTTTGAAAATCAAAGAAAAGTACCTCTTAGCAATATCATAAGTAATGCAAATATTAAGTTTTGTCAAATTTGGCTCTGCGGTTATTGAGAAATTGCTTCTGACAGATTTCGTGTAATTTCTCTTTTTCTGTTGCCATGGCAACCAGAGTTGGGTTGTTTTTTTTTTATAAATTGCAAGTCTGCTAGCAATTTTCTAAATGTGACCTCCTAAAGAATATTTCTGCCTAGTTTGGTGGAAATTAGCCTGTTAGTTTAGGAGGAGATATCATTCAATGATGTCATTGAGATTTGGTGGAAAATCTCCTTTTCTGTTGCCATGGCTACCACAGCTTTTATAGGATTTCAATTCTTTTAGCAATTTTTTAAAGGAACCTCCTAAGAAATATTTCTGCCAAGTTTGGTTGAAATTGGCCAAGTAGTTTAGGAGATGTTGTTCAAAGAAATTATTGAGAATTAGTAAAATTTCTCCTTTTCTGGTGCCATGGCAACCAGAGTTTTTAGTCAATTTCATTCTTTAAAAAATTCTGAAAGAGGACCTCCTAAGGAATATTTTTGCCAAGTTTGGTTGAAATTGGCCTGGTAGTTTAGGAGAAGATGTCATTCAAAGATAGTATTGAGATTCAGTCAAATTTCTCCTTTTCTGTTGCCATGGCAACCAGAGTTCTTAATGGATTTCAATTCTTTTAGCAATTCTGAAAGGGGGTCACCTAAGGAACATTCCTGCCAAGTTTGGTTGAAATTGGCCAATTAGTTAAAGGGAAATAATATAGGCGTCTGATTCTTCTTTTATACAAAACAACATCATTCAATGAATCATTTTAGTAAAAACATTTTTTTAAATTATGAATGAAAAAAGAAATTATTCAAGATTTTAATTTTCCGTATCAAAATTTGTGCGAAAAATTATCTCCCTTGCAAATTACTTCCTCTCCCTTTCAAATTACTTCCCTTTGGTCATTTATCATATTCATATTACCTGGGCACTTGATCGGTCACGTGACAAGTGACGTATTTTCGAAGTAGAATATGACACTGAATTTCAGCGATATAAACGGCGAAGAAATCGACAGTATGTATTTATTAGGCTTTTATGTATGGCTTAAGTATTTCGGTAAAGAAAATAAACATAATATATATTTGACAGTTTGTATTAATCTTGTAAATAAGTTTGGTTTATTGGGGTTTTACGCCGTTTTCATCTACTATCTCGTTATGAAGTGATCGTACTAGAGTAAACGGTGGACAAACACGAAATGATTGAAATTATATATATATTTTTTTGAAAAGTGAAGGAACGAATGGGGACATATATAGATCTAGTATGTTATAGACGTAAATTGAAATGTTTATTTATTGAATGAATAAAGGAATATGCGCAATGAAAAAACTAATGAAAAAGGCGAATATTAAGATTTTATCCGTCAATATTGGTGTTCATAAGAATAGGGTTTTTGTGCAATCTTTCACAAGAACTAGAACTGTCGCAAAGCGGACAAATACCCCCCACTAGCACCTTGTCACTGGAAAAGTGCTATAGGTCAAAAGGTTCTGTAGTTGGAGCACGGAAAAGAATTTTAAACAAAGTCCAACTGTGACCTTGACCTTTGACCTTGGTGACCCAAAAACAATAGGGCAACCCCTTGGATCATGGACAACAACTGTGTAAAGTTTCATGATCCTAGGTCAACCGGTTCTCAAGTTAGAGCACAGATTTTAAACAAAGTCCGATTGTGACCTTGACCTTTGACCTTAGTGACCCAAAAACAATAGGGCACCTCCTTGGGTCATGGGCAACAACTGTGTAAAGTTTCATGATCCTAGGTCAACCGGTTCATGACTTAGAGCACGGAAATGGATTTTAAACAAAGTCAGATTGTGACCTTGACCTTTGACCTTGGTGACCCAAAAACAATAGGGCACCTCTTTGGGTCATGGGCAACAACTGTGTAAAGTTTCATGATCCTAGGTCAACCGGTTCTCGAGTTAGAGCACGGAAACGGATTTTAAACAAAGTCCGAATGTGACCTTGACCTTTGACCTTGGTGACCCAAAAACAATAGGAAACCCCCTTGGGTCATGGGCAACAACTGTGTAAAGTTTCATGATCCTAGGTCAACCGGTTCTTGAGTTAGAGCACGGAAACGGATTTTAAACAAAGTCCGATTGTGACCTTGACCTTTGACCTTGGTGACCCAAAAACAATAGGGTACCTCCTTAGGTCATGGGCAACAACTGTGTAAAGTTTCATGATCCTAGGTCAACTGGTTCTCGAGTTACAGCACGGAAATGGATTTTAAACAAAGTTCGAATGTGACCTTGACCTTTGACCTTGGTGACCCAAAAACAATAGGGCACCTCCTTTGGTATTGGGCAACAACTGTGTAAAATTTCATGATCCTAGGTCACCCAGTTCTCAAGTTAGAGCACGGAAACTGATTTTAAACAAAGTCCGATTGTGACCTTGACCTTTGACCTTGGTGACCCAAAATCAATAGGGCACCTCCTTGGGTCATGGGCAACAACTGTGTAAAGTTTCATGATCCTAGGTCACCCGGTTCTCCAGTTAGAGCACGGAAACTGATTTTAAACAAAGTCTAATTGTGACCTTGACCTTTGACCTTGGTGACCCAAAAACAATAGGGCACCTCCTTGGGTCATGGGCAACAACTGTGTAAAGTTTCATGATCCTAGGTCAACCGGTTCTCGAGTTAGAGCACGGAAACTGATTTTAAACAAAGTCCGATTGTGACCTTGACCTTTGACCTTAGTGACCCAAAAACAACAGGGCACCTCCTTGGGTCATGGGCAACAACTGTGTAAAGTTTCATGATCCTAGGTCAACCGGTTCTCGAGTTAGAGCACGGAAATGGATTTAAAACAAAGTCCGATTGTGACCTTGACCTTTGACCTTGGTGACCCAAAAACAATAGGGCACCTCCTTGGGTCATGGGCAACAACTGTGTAAAGTTTCATGATCCTAGGTCAACCGGTTCTCGAGTTAGAGCACGGAAATGGATTTTAAACAAAGTCCGATTGTGACCTTGACCTTTGACCTTGGTGACCCAAAAACAATAGGGCACCTCCTTGGGTCATGGGCAACAACTGTGTAAAGTTTCATGATCCTAGGTCAAACGGTTCTTGAGTTAGAGCACGGAAACGAAAAAGTCTACGGACGGACGGACGGATGGACGGATGGACGGACGGACGGACGGACGGACAGACATGGTGAAACCAATATACCCCCCTCTACTTCGTAGGTGGGGGGTATAAATATTGATGAAAAATGAAAATCGTAAAATTAAACATGCTTGTTGTCTGCAACTACTTTGATTACAGACGAAACCAGAGTATTTTTGCCGTTGGAAATGGGTTAATCCTTTCCAAAACTACAATGTTTTAGAGGTTTCCAATTCCGAAGCTACAGAAGATCAATTTGATATTGATAAAGAGAGAATTTATTCGCAATATAGCGAGGAGATTCGGATTGTTGAATTAAAAAGGGAAAACTACGATCGTTTTTTCCTGGTTTTCACCAGATCATATGTTTTAGAAAAGGGCATTTTTGAAAACTGCTTCCATTAATTGCTGTACTGAGTAAAGGGAGTGAATAAACATGTGTTTTATGACATCTTTGACACCCGTGTTTATTGACCTGTATCTTACACCCGTTATGGTTTGTGTAATTAATCAGCTCATTATGTAATAAAGTGTTTATTTCCAATTATTGTATGAAAAGAAAAAACTATTAACGCTTTTTTCGATTGAAATCAATTTTCAAAAATGATCCTTTTATTTTCGATGACACAAGGAAACAATAAATAAATAAATAAATAAATAAATAAATAAGAGAGAAAAGGATTAAATGCTGAGGTCACCATTTTCTCCTTTTAGCAATACTTTGATATCTCATGATAATTAAAAAAATGCCCAATCTTAATTTTATCGCCTGCAACTCATAATGATACAGTATTATATCAAAACTGTTCGATAAATGCCCATAACGATCTTTATGCACTCTCAACTCTTTCCCAAATAGCACAAAATTAGAGTTCAATTTTAACAGCCGCTACAGATAACAAAGGGATGCTGATAAAAAAGGGATTCTCTATATGTCGCGGAAAATATTGAAACAAAAGGTGATCACGTCGATTATCAGCATATTAATATTTTGTCTCAATGTTTTTACCAAGCCTTTTCTGTTTTGAGAAAACCAACACACATAGATTGTATTTCTTTTTCACTTCACTTTTTTAACTCTCACGCGCTAATGCGATTATTGTAAAAGTAGAAACTGATTTAGACAGACAATTTCTTCCTTCCATACATTGTTTTCTACCCAAAGAGACAAAAAATAAATTCCATACACTTGCTATTTTCGTCTGCAACATTTTTAAATTTAGACCAGTCTAAATTCTTAGCGTTTGCCTTGGTAATGGGTAGGATGAAACCCTGTGAATTGAAACAATGCCTGTTTCGAACGGCAGAGAATATCGCATTTTAGGAGCAGCACTAATGAACACGCAATCTTGATAATTATGTTTTAGCACGGCGTTTGGATAAAGATTTGTTTGTCATCAAATTTTGCATAATCTTTGAATGACCTGACGGTACAAATTAAGTAGAAGTTGTTCGGTCCTGGTTCAATCTCAGAATCCACTTTCGTTTTCAATTTGATTTCCTCGGAAAAACAAATATATATTATAATGTTTTATGGGTTACTAAGTTAACATTGCAATGGTAAGCTACACACAACATGATTTTGAAGCGATATTCCATAAACCTTAACCCATTACCGGACGGCAAAATTTTGGACTGTTCCAATTTGAATGTGTCGAAGAAGTCAATTACACGCCCATGAAAGTTTAGAAATCTTTCAATTTTGTGTTGGAAAGAATTGTAAAAAAATGAAGAAATTGCTTGCTGCATGCAATTTCTTCATTTTCCACAATATTTTCCCTTGGATTTTGCTTGAGGTGCGTCAAAAAGCGTCACTGTATGGGAAAGGGTTAATATCAGATCACTCGATTATCGATAAATGAC
Organism: Fragum sueziense; assembly: GCA_963680895.1. Taxonomy (NCBI): domain Eukaryota; kingdom Metazoa; phylum Mollusca; class Bivalvia; order Cardiida; family Cardiidae; genus Fragum; species Fragum sueziense. The sequence goes on from OY804609.1 coordinate 10,157,289, forward strand.
GCAGTTGTCAATGTAGACAGGTTCGACTATTTCGTATCCAAGGATACAGAATCCAAGGGAAGTAATTGATGCGGCGAATTTTGTGTATTGGTAAAATCGATAATTTGGCTGCTGGTTTGCAATGGGTTAATGCTTTCCTTAACGTAATAACTTTGCTTGTAATGTTTTTAAACCATTTCCGAGCGATTTATAAGGATGAACTGCGAAATCGTAAATTTTTTAAGGTTCTCCTTTAAGGAGGAGATGTCGTTCAAAGATAGAATTGAGATTCAGTCAAATTTCTCCTTTTCTGGTGCCATGGCAACCAGAGTTTTTTATGGATTTCAATTCTTTTAGCAATTCTGAAAGGGGGTCACCTAAGGAACATTCCTGCCAAATTTGGTTGAAATTGGCCAAGTAGTTTAGGAGGAGATGTCGTTCAAAGATAGTATTGAGATTCAGTCAAATTTCTCCTTTTCTGTTGCCATGGCAACCAGAGTTCTTAATGGATTTCAATTCTTTTAGCAATTCTGAAAGGGGGTCACCTAAGGAACATTCCTGCCAAGTTTGGTTGAAATTGGCCAAGTAGTTTAGGAGGAGATGTCGTTCAAAGATAGAATTGAGATTCAGTCAAATTTCTCCTTTTCTGGTGCCATGGCAACCAGAGTTTTCTATGAATTTCAATTCTTTTAGCAATTCTGAAAGGGGGTCACCTAAGGAACATTCCTGCCAAATTTAGTTGAAATTGGCCCAGTAGTTTAGGAGGAGATGTCATTTAAAGAAATTGTTGACGGACGACGCACGACGGATGACGCACGGACGCCGGACAAAAGGTGATCACAATAGCTCACTTGAGCACCTTGTGCTCAGGTGAGCTAAAAAGACCACAATATTGTAAAATTTCATACATTTAAAATTGTCATCTGCAACTTCTTTGAAATTGGGCTGGTCTAGAATTTTGCAGTCTGGTAATGGATTAATTGTATTTCAATAAAATACTAATACAGATTTACATCATAATGTGTCCACAACTGTGTGCCAGGGGAGGCAATTCTAAACACACTGGAAAAGAATTTCCCTGGGGGATAGAAGTCAGGAAACTTGATGTCCTTTGCAAGTTCTGGAAACTGTACTTGTATATCAGCGACATCTTTCCTGGGGTTGTCACCAAGGGCTCTGAGATAGTAACACTCATTCTGCACAAAAAAGAACATCATGAGATGAATGCAAGACAAGTGCAACTTCATGATTTCGAATACATGTACACAAAATAATATTGTGGGTTTAAACTTTCCCAAACAACAAACAGAATTTCAGACTGCTCCAATTTGATAGGATGTGTGTGTTTCTATAAGCACAGAAAATATTCAGGGAAAAGGAGAAATAAAATTGCTGCAAACCAAGTTCTGGAAATTGTACCCAGATATCAGCAACGTCTTTTGTGGGATTGTCACCCAACGCGCAGAGATAGCAGCACTTGTTCGACACAAAACAGAATATACCAATAAAATAAATGCAAGAAAAGTTCATACTTTAAAATTCCAAAATAATATGAGTCTCACTAATTGATTTTTAGCTCCACTGGCCGTCAGGCCAGCGGGCTATTGTCATGGCGGTGTGTCCGTCGTGTGTGCGTCCGTCCGTCCGTAAACTTTTTCTTTAAAAAATCTTCTCCTCAGAAACTACTGGATGGATTTCAATCAAACTTCACAGGGATGATCATTGGGTGACCCTCTCTCAGATTTTTTCAAAGAATTTGGATTGAATCAGAATAACCTGAGTTATCTGCCCTTGAATGTCAAAAATAGCTGGTTTTGACTTTATTTCTACAAATATTGACCAAACAAGACAAAACTTTGACAGAATGTTGGTGACTTTAAGATCTGGCCTGGGTATAATTTTGAGCTTGATCTGGATTTTACATCATGAGTTATGTGCCCTTGAAATTGAAAAAATTGCCATTTTCGGCTCTATTTTGAATTTGTTTTCATTCTAGCAACTACAAATATACACCAAACAAGACAAAACTTTGACAGAATGTTGGTGACCATAAGATCTTGCCTTGGTATAATTTTCAGCTTGATCTGAATTTTATATCATGAGTTATGTGCCCTTGAAATTGACAAAATTGCCATTTTCGGCTTTAATTTCCCATTTACAACCATTAGTATTAACTAATCAATACAGAACTTTCACAGAATGTTATTGACCATACGATCTTACTTGCTTGTAATTTTCAGATCGGTCATGCATTTGCTTGTTTGCAAAGCCTGAACCTTTGAAATTGCATTCAACAAGACAAAAAGTCAGGCCTGTGGAGCGCTTCCAGACCGCCAGGGCTGTCTAGTTCTAATAAATTTGACTATATCGAAACATATTCTTGCTTTTAACCCTTTCCCAAACAAACCCCGATTTTGATGTCCCTAATAGAAAATGCTTGGGAAAACGTTGAGACAAAAGAAGAAACTGCTGATGACCAGCAGTTTCTCCTTTTTTCTCAAAATCTTCTGTGCATTCTTTACACAAATACTATATCTATCAACATTTATTTTGTCGTCTGCAGCAGCTTTCAAATTGGACCAGTCCAAAATTTTGTTGTTCGGGAAAGGGTTAATTTTTTAGGATTAGAAGTTCACTTCAATGTACATGTGGATAACCAAAAATACAGGTATAATTCCTTGCTTCCTACCAATAAAGCTTGACAATAATCACAGGAGTAGAGTTTGTAATGATTGAAATGTTCTATAATATTGAAATGTATACATTAAGGTTGTCCACCCCTACGTCGGAATTATTTGGGCGATATCGAAAATATTTGGGGGTGGAACTTTCCAATGCCGAATGTTTACGACTGCGCCCAAATAAGTTCAGATACGTAACGACGCCGCTAAAAAAGCTGATGTTTTGTGAATCTGAAAATGGCGACATTACGGGTATTCTACCTTAAATGTAATAGAACATACCTTCTCAATGAAGAATTCCTCTTGTTCAACTTTCGATGCTCTCCTTACTAGTTCATCAAAAGGCAGAGACCTGAAAAAAAATTCATTTGAGTAGAGATCTGGAAAAAAACCTTTCCTACAGCATTTGAGCGTACAGTACCATGCTTTCCATTTCAAAATGGACCAAAACCAAATTTTTACCATTTAGGAAATGGTTAATGCTATATTTCATAATAAAAGTCATGATCATTACAAGAGCAACATGAGATGTGTCGTCTGCAACAGAATAATCAAAGCCCTGAAGGACCTTAACAGAGGCATTTGTTAAACAAGCCTTGCTTTTTATGATCCTATCAGAGAAGGCTTTGAAAAGTAATGAACTGATTATCGATAGATCTAGGGACAGTAACCCAGTCTACCTATTTTGGTTATATCTAAGGGAAGAACCTCTTGTATGAAAATGAAAATGGTCCGATTTAAATGGGGTTATTTCCCTCAGACCATTATCACAGTGTAGGAGCGGAAGTGTGTGAACACTTGTCTTTGAGTGATAACTTGTGTGTCTGTACATCGAGGAAATGCAACTTGGTAAACATCAGCGGTTGACATTGGTAAGAATTTGTGTTGTTTTTTTCTGGATAAACACAACACTTTTGTCAGATCATTGTACCAATCTCTTTATCTATTATTCCCTGTAATATTTTTAGAGCAATCGGAGCCATTATTTCTAGACTTAAGTCATTTTAGGCCCGATTCACTTGGGCATGAACTATAACGGGTGATTTAGCTGTTACGAATCACAGTTTTCATTCGAATAGATGCATACTGTAGGGTATTTCGTGACAAAATTTTCATTCACAGCTCATGCATATGTGTGTGTTGAGATTTATATGATTATTTGGTTAGGAAACCGTCTAAAATTTCCCATTTTTGCCGTTTAAAAGAATAATTTTTTGTACAATCGTTTGTCAAGTCCTGTACAATAGCCTGACAAGAAAAATTTACTTTTGTACAACGGCTTGAATTGCAAATGTGACATATTGATTGCAATAAATGCGTCTTTACCTCTTTTTGCATTATATTCGACTTATATTTTCATGATATTATGCTCGCCCGTAAAAGATACAGAGAAAACATGTCGGGAAAATTTTTGCATGATGGAGAATCACGTGACATAATTTTATAAAATCTTCCATAACTAACCTAATATTTGATTTACACCGACGAAATACTATACTAAAGTATAATTGAAGTTTCAATCTTTGTCAATCTGTTATTTAAAATCCGGCTTTAATCGATATCAACATTTGACAGGGACCAATTACAGTTGGCGCCACATCGTATGGCACAGTTTATGTTTTGTTTAACGTTCAATTACATTTGAACAAAATATAAACATTGTGCCATACGATGTGGTGCCAACTGTAATAGTCATCATCCATGACCCTGGGAAGTCCAAAATAGATTATTTTTACTGTAACCAAACAGATCTCCTGTTTGGATCTCCTGTTATATATAATTTTACAAAACACAATTGTAAACACATGATTTTGCACTGAAATGTGATTTCAACGAGGCATACCTAACGGTTTTTAAAAGTGCGTAGCATGGCGAATGGCACAATCAAATGCGCGTACTGTACACTTTATCCCACCAAATCCGTTGAGTATACATGTACACGCGGTATAGTCACGTGACATTGTCCATGGACAGCAAGCTGAGTTAATAATGTCTTTTGTGGTAAAATATGACAACGACCTGTGAGTGATGAACAAGAGGACCATTGGCCCTGAAGCGCTCACCTGAGATAATACCTTTCTGTATATGATGTAGCTAGCCTCTAAATGCAATAGTTATACTGAGATTTGACCTAGATACCCATTTCAAGACCCAATGTGACCCACATTCAAACTCATCATAGATATATAGGAAACAAAAATTCTGAGCAAGTTCAGGACAATCTTTCTGAATCAAATTCATGTTGATTGGACAAAAATTTTGGCCTCTAGAGTGCACGCAAGTTTATTCTAAGATTTGACCCCCTGACCTAGTTTTTGACCCCAGCTGACCCTATTTCGAATCTGTTCCAGATTTTATCCAGACAATCATTCTGACCTATATCCAGTTTGATTGGGCAAAAAATGTAGCCTCTTGCATGCCCACAAGGTTTTTTAAGATTTGATCCTGTGACCTAGTTTTTCACCCTTAATGACCCAATTTACACATCTTCCAAGATTTTATCAAGACAATAATTCTGATCAACTGTCAGGTTGATTGGGCAAAAAATTAGGCCTCTAGCGTGCACACAAGGTTTGTCTAAGATTTGACCCCGTGACCTAGTTTTTCACCCCAGATGAGCCAATTTGGAACTTGTTCCTTATTTCATCAAGACAACAATTCTAACCAATTTTCAGATTTATTGGGCCAAAAATGTGGCCTCTAGAGTGTACACAAGGTTTTTCTAAGATTTGACTCCCTGACCTAGTTTTTGACCCCAGATGACCCAATTTCAAACTTGTCCGAGTTTTTATCAAGAAAACAATTCTGACCAATTTTCAGGTTGTTTGAGCAAAAAATGTGGCCTCTAGAGTGCACACAAGGTTTTTCTAAGATTTGACCCTGTGACCTAGTTTTTGACCCCAGATGACCCAATTTCAAACTTGTCCGAGATATCATCAAGACAATTTTTCTGACTAATTTTCAGGTTGATTGGGCAAAAAATGTGACCTCTAGAGTGCACACATGGTATTTCTAAGATTTGACCCCATGACCTAGATTTTGACCCCGGATGACCCAATTTCAAACTTGTCTGAGATTTTATCAAGACAACAATTCTGACCAATTTTCAAGTTGATTGGGCGAAAAATGTGGCCTCTAGAGTGCACACAAGGTTTTTCTAAGGTTTGACCCCATGACCTAGTTTTTGACCTCAGGTGACCCAATTTCGAACTTGTCCAAGATTTTATCAAAACAATGATTTTGACCTATTTTCAGTTTGATTGGGCAAAAAATGTGGCCTCTAGAGTGCACACAAGGTTTTTATAAAATTTGACCTAGTGACCTAGTTTTTGAACCAGGATGACACATTTTCGAACTTGTCCAAGATTTTATCAAGACAATCATTCTGACCAATTTTCAGGTTGATTAGGCAAAAACTGTGGTCTCTAGAATGCACACAAGGTAAAGTTTGACGGACGACGGACACCGGACACACTGGTATCACAATACTTTCGTGCTCAGGTGAGCTAAAAATTAGCGAGTCTAAATTGGCGAGGAAAAGAGGGATTTCGATTTATAGAAATATGTGTTTCGAACCTACTATCCTTAAATAAATCGACGTAATACTATCTGTAGACAGCTACTGTACTGTCACGGCCACTGCGGACAGCAAATTATTCACCATCTTTCAGTAAGAATTATGCTTCTCTGCCAATTTACATATATTGGAATATACAGTAACCTTTCGTCACAGCACATGGTTCGATGTAGAATAGGGCATAATTATATTTAGTAAACAGTGACATATTTCGGACAAACACTATTATTTCGAAGGTCTTGTAACAAAATCTCGTAACTACGGCTTGATTCTAGCCGTAGTCAAGAGTTTTCAACAAGAGGACCATGATGGTCCTATATCGCTCACCTGAACCAAAATGATATGAGCAACACTTTTGTTCAATTCAATTAATATTTATTACTTTAAGACTGAAAAAGAACTTATGATTAATAAGGTTGTGAAAATCTAACTCATCCATGATCTAAATTATGGTGCCAAACATTGTATCCAAGTTTTGTCTTGATTGATAAATAATTGTAGATTCTAGAGTATACACAAGGTCGAAAACAGCCAAAAACAGCAATCTTATCAAATTCAAGGGCACATAACACTCGACTTTCTGATCAGATAAGACTGAAAATCAAACTAATCCCAGATCTTATGGTCCCTAATATTGTGTCCAAGTTTTGTCTAGATTGATCCATAATTGTAGATTCCAGAGTGTAAACAAGGTCGAAAACAGCAATTTTGTCAAATTCAAGGGCACATAACTCTCGACATTCTCATCAGATCAGACTGAAACTGAAAATCAAACTTATTCGAGATCTTATAGTCTCCAACATTGTGTCCAAGATTTGTCTTGATTGGTCAATAATTGTAGATTCTAGTGTGTACACGAAGGCGAAAACAGTAAAAGACAGCAATTTTGTCAAATTCAAGGGCACATAACTCTTGACTTTCTCATCAGATCAGACTGAAAATCAAACTAATCCCAGATCTTATGGTCCAAAACATTGTGTCCAAATTTTGTCTTGATTGATTAATAATTGTAAATTCAAGAGTGTAAACAAGGTTGAAAACAGCCGAAAATTGCAATTTTGTCAAATTCAAGGGCAAGTAACTCTTGACTTTCTGGTCAGATCAGACTGAAAATCTAACTAATCCCAGATCTTATGATCCAAAACATTGTGTCCAAGTTTTGTCTTGATTAACCCTTTCCAAAACGACAAAATTTTAGGGTGATCCACTTCAAAAACTGCCAAAACTGACAAAATTGATGTTATTAAAGATAGGATTTATGTAAAATATGGCACAGAAAATATTGAGACAAAAGGAGAAACTGCTGGTTATCAGCAGTTTCTTCTTTTGTCTCAATGTTTTCCCAAGCAATAACTATTAGGGACGTCAAAACCAGGTCTTGTTTGGGAAAGGGTTAATTAATTAATAATTGTAGATTCTAGAGTGAAACAAGGTTAAAAACAGCCGAAAAAAGGCAATTTTGTCAAATTCAAGGGCATGTAACTCTTGACTTTCTGATCAGATCAGACTGAAAATCAACTCATCTGAGATCTTATAGTCCCCAACATTGTGTCCAAGTTTTGTCTTGATTGATTAACCCTTTCCCAAACGACAAAAGTTAAAGGTGATCCACTTTAAAAACTGCCACAAATGACAGAATGGATGTTTATAAAGATATGATTTGTGTATAATATGGCACAGAAAACATTAAGACAAAATGAGAAACAGCTGGTTATCAGCAGTTTCTTCTTTTGTTTCAATGTTTTCCCAAGCCTATTCTATTAGGGACGTCAAAACCAGGTCTTGTTTGGGAAAGGATTAATAATTGTAGATTCTAGAGCACCCAGTATTTTAACCCTTTACAACACAGTGAAGCCTACTGACGCTCTATAACACAATGGCTTTGGAAAACATTGTGGAAAATGAAGAAATTGCTTGTGACAAGCAATTTCTTCATTTCCCACAATGTTTTCTATTCAAAAAGACCAACAAACTTTAGATTTCATTCAAATTGTTGTCTGCAACATCTTTGAATTTGGACCAGTCTAAAATTGTGTTGTTTGGTAATGGGTTAAGTGTCTCAAAAGCCATCAATTCTGATGAAAAGTGTAATGTAGTATAGAGTACACAGGTTTTGGAAAGTAGCACTAAAGGTAGAGACTGAGAGTGTAAATCTATTTATGTCCTCTACCAAACAAGACAACTCTACTTATACTACAGGAAAGTAGTGTCAAGTGTTACTTCCCTTAGATTAACACTAGCTTGAAAACAGCCAAAAGTGACAATTTTGCCCAATTCAAGGGCACATAACTCTCATCTTTCTGGTCAGATCAGACTGAAAATTACCCTCATCCAAGATCTTATGGTCTCCAACATTATGTCCAAGTTTTGTCTTGATTGATCAATAATTGTAGATGCCAGAGTGTAAACAAACTTAAAAACAGCATTTTTTGACATTCAAGGGCAGATAACTCCGCACTTTCTGGTCCGATCAGGCCCATAATCGAACTTGTCCGAGAACTTATGATCATACTTGTTTTGGCCAAGTTTGATCAAGATTGCCTAACTTTTGTGGATGCTAGAGAGTAAACACCCCAAATGTTGACGGACGGACGGACGGACGGACGGACGCCGGACAAAAAGTGACCACAATAACTCACCTCGAGCACTTCGTGCTCAGGTGAGCTAAAAAGGCACCGACGGTTTATCAAAACATAAAGTATGGCAAACCAAGTCTACACGTTTAGCACAAACTTCGTTGCTATTATATAAACTCATTCATCACTCTAAAATGAATTTTGAAATATAGGTAAAGAAAGAAACCTATCCTGTGGAACATTGGATAACAAATTAAAGAAGATAAACCGAAATTTCGTGTTTCTGTTGATATTGTAATCCGTGTGAAATATAGGCAAGTGACATTACAAACTGCTTGTAAGCGATTGTACAATGAATTCATAAGGGAATTGTCATTAACCAAATGATTGTACATAAAAACTGTCAAAATGTGGACACTTAAATCGGGAATTTTATTGGAAAGGACATCATTTCGTCTGAATCATGTTCTTAGTGAAAAAATACATACTTAAATGCATTTAATTTTGGGAATAAACAATACGATGAATGTTAAAAAAGCGATAAAAATGGCAATTTTATGTGGTGAAAATCATGCTCCACTTTTCCCATCCAAATGATCAAGGCATTTTGTATGGTTTTAACAGCTCAGACCGGGTGCATATTAGGACGATGCCTTCCATGTTTATTCAAGATAACGACATTACAACAAAATATAAGATATATGTCGAATAATTATCAATCATAAATTTTTTCTTACCTATGTCAACCGCTGATGTTTACCAAGTTGCATTTCCTCGATGTACAGACACACAAGCTATCACTCAAAGACAAGCTTTCACACACTTCCGCTCCTACACTGTGATTATACCACAGAAAACAGAATTACTACGCAGGAACCAGGGTTTTTCCTATGCTTTCAGTGCCTGCTGAAAACGGAGGTGTTCCCAATGCAAAAGGCTATTTAAAATGTTTAATTTGTTAGTGAAAAATGAGTGTTTTGCTTACTTTTTCAGCCCAAAATGAGCTATTTTGCGCTTTAAATATTTCCCAATTCAGGCCAGACTCCTTTTCCCATAAATGGCTAGGAAAACCCCTGGGAACTATTTTCTCAGTCAAAAAAGTAGTTCGACATGGATGTTTAACTTCCTCGTTAAGCAATGATTATTTGGCAAGTCTGTTAAGAAATTGTAGAAAGTCGAATTTCAATATTTATAAAAAGATATTTCTGATAATGTATCTCTGCATGAGCTTTCAGTTATTGAGGTGGTAAACCGGCTTTTGCCATTTTGACCTTTGACCCCTAAGGAATATTCGTGTGACAGCAATAAGTCGCTTCAGCTTCGCTGGCGACCTAAAATTTAATTCTTTGTTGAGAAGAATTGTTAGATAAATGCCACAAGTATATGTGGCCAATAATTTGGAAACAGTTGAAAGAAAAGGAGACAATTATAGTACATTTTTTACACAAGTCAAAAAGAAACATTGTTTAAGAAACCTGAAAGTTAATTGAAAATGAATATTTAGTACCTGTACAAGAAATTTTTGTTGATGAAGTCCATATTTGGTGTTTTTGACACATGTATCTTTACTTCCTTCTCCCCACCCTTCTCTGCCAAGTAGTCGACTGTCCATCTGTCCATACATGGTCCAATATCTAAACCTCTTAACACTACTGGCTTTCTCTGAAACGAAACAAAATTTTTCAGTGAATGTTTAATGAAACCCTATAATGTGGGTACTCATTGGAATCTTCTCACCAAGATGCTTCGAATGAGTACCCACAACATTTGGTTTCTGATTTGAAATAAAAAAATGTAGAATGTCTTAACCTATTACCAAACGACAAAATTTTAGGTTGATCCAAATTCAAAGATGTTGCAGTCGACAATTTCAAATGAAAGAAATTTAATTTTTTGTTGTCTTTTGGGGTAGAAAACACTGTGAAAAATGAAGAAATTGCTTGTAACAAGCTATTTCTTCATTTTCCACAATGTTTTCCAAAGTCAATATCTTGTGAGGAGCCAAAAAGAGTCAATGTGTGGTAATGGGTTAACTCCCTCTTATCTGTTGCTTTCATTGCTCTGGAAGAATAAAGTAAATACATCAAATTTGACAAAAAAAAAAAACACTTATCATTATTATTTGATATTTACAAATGATGTTATAGACTTGTCAGAACAGTTGCGCAATTGGTATATTCAATTTATGTTAAAGCAATGTTCCCTGTGCATTAAGGCACAATTAATTTTGATGGAAAAGAAGAAACTGCCACTAATCCATTCAATAAAGCGCCTCTTCTCCTAAACTAATGGACCTAAGAACACCGCTCTATCTACGCACTGTAGTGATGGTGGGTAGAATCACGACCACATGCCCAGCTAGCTCAGTGGTTAGAGCGTCCTACTAGTAATCTGGGAGTTGTGGATTCGAGTGCCACATCAACTGAACTTTTTCTCCTCTGATTTACTTCAATGGCGACAAGGTAAATTGATGTACGCGGGTAAGCTGCACCTGGTGGTCCTACAGAGCGGGGAAGTGGGTGACTCCCAGGAAATTATGAGGGGAGGAGTGTAACGATGTTAGGAAGAAACATGACCAGGTGCCTGGTTAGCTCAGTGGTAAGAGCATCCAACTCGTAATATGGGGGTCGTGGGTTCGAGTCCTAAGTCCAGAGCTCCAGATAATTTTTTGAAGCAAGGAGTATTTACCACTCAAAATTTTTTCCAATGCGTATTTCCAGACATTTTTTGGAGGCAATGAGTATTTACCCTCTTGTTCGGGAAAGGATTAAAATTAACAGGAGCAACTCACCGGAACGACCCACTTTCATTTTTGAGGAAATCTAAGCGCGCTATGTCTCCGACCATCAAGACTCTTTAGTGTTTTTTTTTTTTTTTCTGAACCAGATTACCATCGTGGGCTATCTTTGTCTGTACTGTAGGGCCTCTTCAGAAATAATATCGGCTGAACTCGCCTTTTTGTGCTCAGAAGTGGATTTACTCGCTTCTCGATATAAAAAGAAAACAAACTTCTTCGAGTTGTAATTTCCGATTTACGAAGTGATGCAATGGCCTATTTACTATCCAATCAAAATCGAGTAAACGATTTGCTCCGTATAAAAAGTTAACTGAAATCAACGATTGACTGAAATTCAAACAAAATACACCACTCGGAAGCATTCGGTAGATCTACGAAATAGCCAATTGTCATCTGCATTCGCTCGGCTGGTGACATATTAATCGGTATTCCCCAATTATTCCCGGTTTTGATTGGCTGAGTCGTATTAGACGCTTCGATTGGCTATTTTTACAGACCAAAATGTAATTTTTTTAATTTTTGGAATTTCCTATTTAATTCTATATGTGTTTCATCCGGCGCTCCTAGATCATGATACGCTAACTGATGATTATCAAATGCGTATTCATTATTTTGAATGCGTATCTGTACGCATTTTCATGAAAGTAAATGTGTATTTAGACCAAATCAATACGTATTTTACGCAAATACGCATCCTATCTGGAGCTCTGTAAGTCAGGCGCACAATTTCTTCTCATATTTAATTCAGCACCAAAAAATGGAACTGTATTGGAGATAGTGTGGTCACAGTCTCGTTTAAAAAATACTGCCTCTATCTGATTCTATGTAAAAACGAGTAATTTACAAACGGCATTTTCAGCCTAAATAACACATTAAATTGCCAAAAAGTGTGTAAAAACTTAAAGCTAAATGGTTATATTTCATTATGATAAAATACTTTTACCTTATACACGTTCTTTTCGTGTTAAATCTCTATTTGAAAAAGTGGGTCAACTCTGCGTTTCTTTGTTTGAACTCAGTCGTTACCTTACAAGGACGCGTGGGTATGTGTGATAAAATTGCTTTAGCACTGCCATTTCTTAACGGATTTTCATAAATCTTATATCAAATTAAAGAGGGTAAATAGATCTATTCATCCGTGTGTGTTAATACGATGAACCGATGAATTATGAGTCGATGATTAGGTATTCAAAATAGGTCATTTTACTCGGCTTCAAATGGCAAGAACTATGCGGCAGAAAAGCCTAGAAAAGCCTATATATGTTCTTCAACATCCTATCTATTCAAATTATAAAACATCTTTTGCTTTTAGCTAAGCGCATTCAAGCGCAAAGGCTTTAACAATGGGAAGTGTTTTTCAATTCCCCGTGATTTATCGATAATTTCTGTCTAATCTCCATTCATCCTCAATTTATTCATAAATGCTGACGACGGTGACTCAAAGAACATTCTTGCAAAGTTTGGTTGAAATTGGCCGAATGGTTGATTTGTTAAGAATGATATCATGATTTCTCAAAGTTCGATAAGCCTTGCCCTGCCACGCCCATATTTTTGGACGAATCAAAAAAATCGCGAACAATCTTTGAACATGGTCATCCAAGGAACATTCCTGTAAAGTTTTGTCAAAATCGGCCCAATGGTTAAGGAGTAGGAGGTGTTCAAGGAATGATGGGCGGACAGACGGACGGACAGGCGGACGGTGAGTGACCACAATAGCTCATCTTGAGCACTTCGTGCCCAGTCCAAAGGGATTCATAAAATCGGCGTTTCTCATGGGCTTCCTAAACATCCATTTAACCCTTTCCCAAACAGTAAAACTTTATGGTCATCCAACTTGAAAGCTGTGACAGGCGACAGAATTAGTGTAAAAGAAAATAAGATTCTTTCGCCTCAATCTTTTCACCTTCAATAAAATCCGTTCAGGACGTCAAAACCAGGCCTCAGTTTCTCGAAAAAACTTAAGTATGTTCTCATGCTCAAATCTGAGCATCGTGCTCAAATCGCACGAAATCCACGTGAACTTCAATTGAATACCAATCAACGTAGATTGGTATTGAATAGAAGTTGAGCATGAACTCATTATAATATACTTAAGTTTTTTTCGAGAAACCGGGGCCAGGTCTAACCAGGTCCCGGTTTCTCGAAAAAACTTAAGTATCTTCTCATGCTCAAATCTGAGCATCGTGCTCAAATCGCACGAAATCCACGTGAACTTCAATTGAATACCAATCAACGTTGATTGGTATTGAATAGAAGTTGAGCATGAACTCATGAGAATATACTTAAGTTTTTTCGAGAAACCGGGGCCAGGTCTTGTTCGGGAAAGGGTGAGGCAGCCAAAAATTAGATTGAATTTAGAGGTTGCAAAATGGGCATGTTCAAATGTATGGTGCTCTTTTGGGTCAATGTTTTGAAAGCCTATTTCTTCACAAACCAGAGATATAATCTTAAAAATCGATCACTTGAAAGTTTGATTTTTTTTTTTGTTTGAAATTCCTATTTTATTTGTAGTAAAATCTTGTTTTTATCGGAGGCAATGACACGGAAATGATATGCACACAACGAAGCGCAGAAAATATTTACGCAAAGGGAGAAAATGTTGGTTATCGACATGTTCTTCTTTTGTCGCAATATTTTCCAAACCTTTTCATATATGATCGTGAAAATCATGGCTTGTTCGGGGAAGGGTTGAAATAATGTAACAAATATTTATATAATTGTTGTTGGGTAGAAATTGAAGACCTAAATTGTTTGGTAGAATAATTTCATCCTTTGTAAAACTTCAAAGGGGTGTAACTATTTTATTAAATGTCCGATTTTAAAAACGTAAGCAGTTTTGGGTTTCTCTCATTCAGACCTTGAAAATGATATATAATTTGTTGAAGTTCTTTGAAAAATAAACAATAACGTAATCCGGCAGAATTATCTCCCCTTTGTAAAAATCTGAATAAGCATTATTCCATAACGCAATGTCCGATTTTCACAATTCAACCAGTTTTATGTTTCACTCAATATTCTCTGTAAGCTGGTATATATTTTGTAGGGGCTGAAATACTTTTGGAAAAAAGTGTGACCACCCTATTGGAGATCTCAATACAAATGACATTGTTAAAAGCAATTCTCTCTGTTTTCAAACACTTTTCGTGTGACTTAGAATGTTGTTATTGTTCTATAATTCATATGTGTAATTGTTACAATTTCAAATCAACTTTTGCACCCAATTTAGAAAATTAACATGGGGCTGCTAACCAAGGGGTAAATTTCATTGACGAATTTGTCTTTGTCAACGCCATACAGAGTCAAGCTAGATGATTCTTTGACGACATCAACAGATTCTCCATTCATCTCCATAATAACGACTGTTTCTGGTGTGTTTAGCTTCTTTTCTTCTTTATTTTAGTCATTATCGCCTTTGCTCAATCACTGAAAAAAAAATGGGAAATATTCTCCTTTGTAGAGAGTATTCTAATAGATGTTGTTGTTGTTCTTCATATACTGGAAGGTGGGGAAATTTTAGACTATCTTTTCAAAATTCTTGAGTTGGCAACTGTGAAGGTTGGACTTTCTAGTGTAATGTATAACACCAAAGATATTCATAGGCTTTTTAATTATCACCCAAACAAGATCTACTAGCGCGGATCCAGGAATTTTTTCAAGGGGGGGGGGGGGGGGGGGGTCCAAGCTCAAATTACGGCTTAAAATGTAATAGATCTAAATATGTAAGGTAACAATAAATTTATATAGTCAAAATTTAATTTTCGGCCAATGCGGGGTGGGGGTCCGGACCCCCCTCCCCCCGATCCGCCCATGATCTATCTTTTTTTGAGGCCCATATAATAGAAAGCTTATCAGAAAATTAGGTAGAATAAGAAAATCAGCACCCTTTTGAAAAAGCTCTTAAAATTCAAAATCATCCTTCATCTGAAACACATTTTCAACGTCAACCTATCTCAGCTACAGAAAAAACATCTCTCAAGTTCTGAAACATGGGGAAAACTGGCAAAACTAACACATCAACAAGTTCAGGATCTGCCAATGGGAGCCTCGACCTTGACAAGCTGCAGCAGCAGCTCGTCGAACTTTCAGAGCAAGGCGGTGTCACGGCTATGGTAAAATTACTAAATGAAACTAAAAAGGCAAAAATGTCAGAGGAAGACAGGTCTATCATCAACATGGCAGGACTGATAACGCCATTTCTTTTGATCAACAAAGATCTTGACACTAAGGTTCAACAACTTAAATTTAGTCAGCGTTGACAAAAATACATCCAACGTCAGACAACTCTCATTCCACCATGAAAAATTGGAGCAGTACACCCGAAGAGATAATTTACGTCTCTTTAACTTTCCCCTGTGCGAGGACGGCATTCTACGCGAGACCTTTATCAACTTGGCAGCAGAGCTTGGGGTCACGGTTAATAGTCACGACATTAACATTATCCATAAACTTGGATCTTCAGCACGTTCCCAGACCGTCATTGTTAGGATGAACAACCGTAAAATCCGGAATGACATCCTATTTGCCAAGAAAGGCCCACTAAACTGCGAGACATCCAAATTCAAAGGCGTTTTCATACAGGAAGACCTTACCAGCCAACGATCAAAACTACTAAAATATGTGAAAACTATCGACAACGTTGAAAGGGTCCAAACTAAGGATGGTCGCCTTCGCGTCACACTTAAAGAGGATAGAGGAGCAGGCAAACAAATTATCTTGGACAATCCAGACGACTTATTCAAGATGGGAATAGACAGTACTGATGTTACACAATTTGGTTTTATTGATGTTTAGGATGGAGATGAAAGTTTTATATTGTCTAACCAGGATGGCCTACACCGCAATGATCCAATTATAGATTCTGATTTGCTGGATGCTGACTGGGATGGGGCTTCACTTTGTAGCTCTGAGAGCATACAGGTTGAGGCCTCCTCTCAGGATGCATCCAACCCACTATGTCAAATTCTATCTATTAATGTAGGTGGCCTACACAAAAAGCTTTATGGACCTGATTTTGAAGATTTTATTCAGAATTATTCAATCATATGTATACAGGAAACACATTTTGATTGTTTTTCAGACATTGATATTCAGGGTTTCCAGGCCTTACCTTTTATGAACAGAAATATTGCTTATGGTAGGTCAGGTGGTATTGCTATCCTGGTTAGAAATGAAGTGTATGATAAAGTTAAAGTTCTTAAATCTATTGGTGAAAACTTTTACTGGTTTACAATAACAAATTGCTTTGATGTTGACATTTTGTTTTGCTCAGTATATATTCCTCCAGAAGAAAGCAAATATAGTAATGTTGAAATTTTTGATCGACTAGAATTGGACCTGATAGAACTGAACCCACAAAACCAATTCGAAGTGTGCTTACTTGGTGACTTTAACTCACATACTAACAACGATAGTGACTTTGCTATTGTTGATGATACTATTCAACAAAATCTTGATATACTGAATGCTACCAATGTCTTTGACAGAGTTTCTATTGAAGATTTTGGGTTTCCCCTAGAAAGGTATAACTCAGACCAATCACAGACTGATAATTATGGCAAAAGGTTATTGGACATTTGCAAGTCATTTAATCTGTATATTGCTAATGGTAGATTGGGTGATGACAGATTCCTTGGCAAAAAGACTTGTAAATCTTGTACTGTGGTCGATTATGCTATTTTATCGCCTTCTATTTTTAGAATTGTTTCAGACTTTAGAATCTTACCATTTGACCCACTGATTAGTGATGTACATTGTGGTATTCATATCTCCCTGTCCTGTCAGCCTGAGAACACTGTAACGTATGAAACTGATAATAATGAGACAAACACCATAAAAAGGGCCAAGTGGAATGCTGATTCCCAAAATTTATTTTTAAACAACTTAAACGATGACAACATAAACCAGTTTGTTCAGCAAATGGATTCCTTGAATGAAGAGGTTTCAAAGGATACAATTCAGCTTCTCACCAGCCAATGTTCATCCTTGTTATACAATGCTGCAGAAGCAGCAGGAATGATAAAGCAAATCTCCACAAAATCTAAATTAGTATTAAAGAAAAAAACTAAAGTCACACGCCCTTGGTTTAATGCTGAATGTAAAAATATGCAAAGAGAATTCAGAAGAGCTAAAAATTCTAGCAGAAGAGAAAATTCACAAGTGAATAGACAGGCTGTTATAAATGCTGGTAAAACCTATAAGAAATGCATTAACCAACATTTAAAGAATTATCGGAAAGAGTTTGCCAATAAGCTCCGTAACCTTAAATCAACAGATCCTAAAGCTTTTTGGAATCTGTTGAATAAAAATGATAGTTCCAATGCGTCAACTATGCAAAAACTTTCACTTGAATCCTTTGCAGATCATTTTAAAAAAATTGAATACTGTCTCCACAGATAATGCAGATGTGTTTCAAAATATTGACCCATCAAAAGTATCAGAGCATAACTGGGTGCTTAATTCCGAAATTACAGAAAAGGAAGTCCTAAAATGTATAAATAACCTTAAATTGAATAAGGCCTGTGCTACAGACCTTATATTAAATGAATTCTTAAAGTATTCTAAAAACAAAATGCTGACTGCATTCACCAAGTTATTTAATATTGTCTTCAATTCTGGTCACATCCCAGATGATTGGTCTCAAGGTATTATTTCCCCAATATACAAGAATAAAGGTGACAAAACAAGCCCCGACAATTATAGAGGCATAACTATTCTTAGCTGTTTTGGAAAATTGTTTACTGCGGTCCTCAATAATAGACTAAACAAGTATCTAGAAGATATGAATGTTTTAAATGAGGAACAGGCTGGCTTCCGTAGTGGTTATGGCACCACAGACCACATATTTAACCTTAAATGCTTGATAGATCTCTACCTTTTCAGAGGCAGGGTTGCATCTAGAAATTTGCAAATTGGGGGGAATTGCCCCCCATAATTTCTGAAATTGGGGGGCAATGACCAAAATATGGGGTCATGACTATTCTTTGGTCATTTTATGTAATTTGAATGTATTTGATGCCATATTCAATGAATTATAAAGTTAACTGTGACAAAGGTCATCTTCACTAGTCTAGATCCTAATGAAATAGGAAGTGGCTAGAGATACGGGTCCGTATCTCTAGCCTATGGGGGCTACAGATACGGACCCGTATCTCTAGCAAAACCCCCCCATGTTTCACTAGAGATACGGGCCCGTATCTCTAGTGAAAACAAGGGGTTTTTGCTAGGGATACGGGTCAAACGACTTCCGGTCTAACTTACGGGCTAACTTGTCGCGTCAATTATGAAAAATCGATAATATTGATCCTTTCCCAAACTGCGAAATTTAGACTAGATCTATATAGATCTAATTTTATACATTTTGAAATTACGATAGGCCTACAGTGTTTTACATGGGAAATGTCGGAGGAATGGAGAAATTGCTGAAAGGAATGTATTAAAATTTAAACTTTATATTAAATCAATAGTCTTTTAGATTTATCTCATGTTATTTTTATTATCTTTTGACAAGAAGGTGCTAACTATTAGCAACTTTATCAATGGCAGTGCTTTCACACATGTGACATGTGTGGGGCCTATTAACCCTTTTGTTTGTTTTAATATTAGCCTAGGAGCTATTCTTGTTTGGCAAGAAACTGTAAGGTTTGCGTCAAGAAAGTATAGTCTATTGCCTTAATTTCTCGGCAAATAGCACACTGCACACCCAGTTCACTACCCCATGCCTTTTAATAGCCTATCATTTTGGAGTGACCCCAGTCTACCTTTTGCTTCCGGGTCGTTGTACAATAGAAAATAGTTCTAGAAATTTTTGTCTCTGCATGCAGAGGGCTGTTTGGAGTGTTAAACAATAGTTTAAGTGCTGTTTTCTTTGATAAATTAGTATTTTTGCATCTGCTCTTTTGCTTTATAGCATATTTTTTGCATTATTTGCAGGACTACTTTCTGCGGATACTTCCCAAAAATGTACATGTAGTTGGGCGGACAACAGCTATTCTAAAGTGAAAGTAACTAGTGGTCATGTTCTTTGTTGGATATTTTCAGATTTTCCTTCTCAACCTATATTGAAACCACCATAAAAAGAGAGTATAGAGGCAGTAGATGAAGCGACCCAAGTCACGAGTGTCCGCGAATGTTGTGGAAGGTGCTGTGACAGCGGTAAGTTGACCATTTTAACATAGGCTAAAGAAGGGCAAATTCAAGCCGGTGTCTGACCTAGATGCCAAAACTGGATTTCTAATAACTTCAACATTTCTTGGAATATCCTTCTGAAATTTCTTCTGTAGGTAGGAATACACACCAGAAGCTTGCAGAAAACATTGTTTTGACCAGGTATTGATATTTTCTTATATTTTTGGATTTAAAAAAAAACATAGTTGAAAATTTGAGGGGCCGAATAACCCCCCTTGTCGAAAGTTCTAAAAGTTTGTCTGCAAAGCATTATATTGGTGAAAATTTTTGAGGTTTATAAAATTATTGTTGATTTAATCAACTTTATGTCATAAATTCTTATTTTCTGCTGGTTTTTTTCAATGTTTTGACGTCTGAAAGGGACCTGGGTGAGTATTTCTTTAAGACAACTTAGATGGAGAATATCCACAGATGTTGTGAGGACCTGTCTCAGACTGTGTCACTGCATTAGAAAGATGAAAATTTGCTTTTGATAAGCTGTTTTGATAAGAGAGGCTATGGTCATTTAAGGATTAAGGACCCCCACCCCCCTGTTTCATCAGATTTTTAGACCAGGATAGCCCTGAAAGAGGCTCAAATCTGCTATGCTCCAGGGTAAAGAGACTTTTACATTTGTAGCTTTCTTGCAGGCACCCCTTCTGTGCATAAACAAGTTATGTGTGACACCAGATCCAATTTAGATTTGATTCGGGCTCCACAAACAAACAGCGTAGAACATGATTTTGGCCGAATCGGTGCAACGCCAAGCGGAAGGTCCGTACAACTCAACCGATCTTTACGAGTAAGTTTCTTTATGAATCGTTGCACATTTCTTAATTTTTAGGTGAATGTGTGAATTGTAATGCACATGTAAAGCAAATATTTAGCAAAAAGCATTATTTTGAAGGTTTTAAACCTTTCCAAATGATGTTTTTCTCCAAATATTTGCCACTTTTTCAGTAAATTAATCAAATTTCAAGCTCAGGACAGCCCACAGAGTGGCCCTAATCTGCTAATGCTTCATTGGAAAGGGACTTTTACATTTGTAGCTTTCTTGCATGCACCCCTTCTGTGCAAAAACAAGTTATGTGTGACACCGAATCAAAGTTAGATTTGATTCGGGCTCCACAAACTAACAGCGCAGAACATGATTTTGGCCGAATCGATGCAACGCCAAGCGGAAGGTCCGTACAACTCGACCGATCTTTACGAGTAAGTTTCTTATGAATCGTTGCACATTTCTTAATTTTTAGGTGAATATGTGAATTGTAATGCACATGTAAAGCAAATATTTAGCAAAAAGCATTATTTTGAAGGTTTTAAACCTTTCCAAATGATGTTTTTCTCCAAATATTTGCCACTTTTTCAGTAAATTAATCAAATTTCAAGCTCAGGACAGCCCACAGAGTGGCCCTAATCTGCTAATGCTCCATTGGAAAGGGACTTTTACATTTGAAGCTTTCTTGCAGGCACCCCTTCTGTGCAAAAACAGGTTATGTGTGATACCAGATCCAATTTAGATTTGATTCGGGCTCCACAAACTAACAGCGCAGAACATGATTTTGGCCGAATCGATGCAACGCCAAGCGGAAGGTCCGTACAACTCAACCGATCTTTACGAGTAAGTTTCTTATGAATCGTTGCACATTTCTTAATTTTTATGTGAATGTGTGAATTGTAATGCACATGTAAAGCAAATATTTAGCAAAAAGCATTATTTTGAAGGTTTTAAACCTTTCCAAATGATGTTTTTCTCCAAATATTCACCACTTTTTCAGTGTAAATTACACCCTGAAGAGTCCTAAATTTGTACAAGATGAATGAATCTGCTACCAGAATGTGGTCCTGCATCTGCAGCAGACATTACTTTTTATCTGATGTCAATCCATTCAGGCATAAGGAAATAACTGACATTTTTATACAGGTTATAAGTGAATGAAAAACCCTTCTTTAAAATCTGGATTTTTGCCATACCACATTCTCTGTTTAAATGGCCATGAATCATTGGAAACAGACTTTAACTCTTTGATTGTGTTATTTTACTCATAGATAACCCAAAAACTAGGAAAAAGTGAAAAAATAAGTTTATGTGGGAAATCTGGTTTCATTTTGGAGTGACCCCAGTCTACCTTTTGCTTCCGGGTCGTTGTACAATAGAAAATAGTTCTAGAAATTTTTGTCTCTGCATGCAGAGGGCTGTTTGGAGTGTTAAACAATAGTTTAAGTGCTGTTTTCTTTGATAAATTAGTATTTTTGCATCTGCTCTTTTGCTTTATAGCATATTTTTTGCATTATTTGCAGGACTACTTTCTGCGGATACTTCCCAAAAATGTACATGTAGTTGGGCGGACAACAGCTATTCTAAAGTGAAAGTAACTAGTGGTCATGTTCTTTGTTGGATATTTTCAGATTTTCCTTCTCAACCTATATTGAAACCACCATAAAAAGAGAGTATAGAGGCAGTAGATGAAGCGACCCAAGTCACGAGTGTCCGCGAATGTTGTGGAAGGTGCTGTGACAGCGGTAAGTTGACCATTTTAACATAGGCTAAAGAAGGGCAAATTCAAGCCGGTGTCTGACCTAGATTTGTGTATCATCACGAGAAACGAGTTCATTAAATATCATGTTATTGTCCAACAAGGTTAACCCGGGACAACTTAATTTTCGTGCGCAAAGTCCGTTAGTTGAGCGTCTTAACAAAACAAAGCCGAAGTGGGGTCATAACATATGCAGATGTCCCGGGTTAATCTTGCTGGACAATCACCTATGTTATTTTTTGTTGTTTTGTGTCCCCCTTTTCAGCTGTTTATAATATCCCTTCATGAATCACCGGAAATACAGTTGTCGCCACATCGTATGGCACAATGTTTATGTTTTGTTCAAATGTAATTGAACGTTAAAGAAAACATAAACACGTGCCATACGATGTGGCGACAACTGTAGGCTAATTGAAATCTGTCCACGATCAACATCCAAACTTGTCTTTATTACATAATAATAACTTGATATTTACCCTACCGCGAACAATTTTCGCTTTTTTACCGACATCTCATACTTCTTTTTACACATTCCAAATTAATGTGATAGGCTATTTGACATCCTCAACACATTCCAAAACAAGAACTGTTTTCAAATCTTGTCATTAGAGAGAGGGTTGGTAGCTCAGCCGATAACGCCGGACATTATCATTGGTTCTATCCGTTGCTTGGCAAATGTTCTTCATGACGTTTGACAGAAGTTAATATGCTATTCGTCTCTCAATAATGCAGTGAATTTTTTGTATAATGATTCACCTACGCCGAATGGACAGATTCGATCGTAGGCATATATTGTGTCTATATGCCTACTGTTATGGATAAAATTTATACTGGTAGGAACAATTGGTTAGGTGCACAAGCAGTCGAAATGTAACCGATAATTTTTTGAACGCAGCGTTAAAACCTATTTGTTAGATTATCCAATTCCTAGAACAAACAATGTTTTTTACGTACGTTATCAGTGCATAGAATTTAAATAGATTACTGAAATAAATCATGTTCTTATCTCAGCTTGATGCTGTTCATGTTGGATGCGAGTTTCCTAACCAAAGTAAAATTTTGTATGTGGCATGCAACGCCAAATTTTGCAAATGGACAACTTAGGACTGGTCAATTGCCTTATTATTTGGGAAGGGCGAAATGGTAAACTGTTGAGGGAAAAGATAAAAATAGTAAAGTTACTTTTTTCCTTTTCCATCAACAGTATCGTATATATTTCATTATTTTGAAAAACATTTTTTGTCGACCATGACTCTCTTCGAAAGGTCACCACCATTGGTGGACTAAAAGAAAACGCCTGTATCAAAGTCATTTCATTGGAAGCGGTAAATACGCATACCTCTTCCCCGAACGTGTCTCGATTTAAACTTTGTTAGAACTGAAATCGTTACAAAATAGTGAGATAAAGGAGATTTATGGAGAAAGTGATGAAAACCATCATTTTCCCCATGCTTTAACATTTTGGATCCGCAAAATTACACACACCTCATATTTATCATCCAATTTATGGTCTGAATGCAGTCACGCGATGGAGATTGTGCTTCATGGGATGGATAACGACTACGGACAAAATTATAATCTCGATTCTGATCAAATATTTTGTTATAAGTTATAACCTTTTTTATGCGCCAATTCTCAAAAGGATTGTTGCATTACTGAGCCTTTTCATCAGATATATGGATTATTTGTGGAATCCTTTTACCTTTTTCACAATTTGATCCCAACCGACCAGAAAACGAATTGATAACAACTTCGGCCAAATTAGCCACGCTTCAGTTAAGAATTTTTGAAATAACTCTTCTTTTAGAGTAAATTTTCAAGCGGTTTGTTCCATGTAGCCTACCCGACCTTACTACTTAAGCTCTTTGCTCAG
The DNA here is from genome assembly GCA_963680895.1 of Fragum sueziense. Lineage (NCBI taxonomy): Eukaryota > Metazoa > Mollusca > Bivalvia > Cardiida > Cardiidae > Fragum > Fragum sueziense. The sequence continues at coordinate 10,181,472 of OY804609.1, forward strand.
ATGTATTAATATCTTTTTTAAAACACCATTTTTTTTGTCGTTTTCTCTGGTCGGTAGGGATCATTTTTTACAAAGAGTACAAGAATGTTTCTATTAAGTCATTCATCAGTGGAAATGGCTGAGTAAGGCGAGGTACATGCAACAAACCGCTTGAAAATTGACGCAGAAATAAGAAATTTATTGTAAAATGTCTTTCCTGAAGCGAGGCAAATTGGTCCGTAGATTTACCCATCCCATCATGCACAATATCAACCATGAGTCAACTCCTAATGTGATTCTCTCGATTTCGGAATTATTAGGGCGACGTTGTAAATATTCAGTTGGGCGTTGGGACGTCGCCCGAATAAATCTGGATAGGCCTTCATATCGAATGTTAACGACAACTCATAAAAAAGTCCAACCTCGTGCGAATGTCTTCAGCGGTGAAATACCCCCAGATGCAATTAAGTTGGAACGAACAATACACTGTTTGGGAAATAGTTAGCTGTTTTTAACCCTTTCCCAAACAAAACCTGGTTTTGACGTCCATAATAGGAATGGCTTAGGAAAATATTGAGACAAAAGAAGAAACTGCTGATAACCAGCAGTTTCTCCTTTTGCGGCTTTTGCCTCAATATTTTCTGAGCTAGATTATACTCAAATTCTGCTTGTATTAACATCCATTTTGTTATTTTCAGAAGCTTTTGAGTAGAACCACCCTAAAAATTAATTTTGCTATTTGGGAAAGGGTAAACATGGAAATGATGGTCAAATGTACATTATATAACAAGCGATTGCCTGTGTAAAAAGGTCACCGTGAACGTGAACATAGTTAATGAACTGTACAGTCACCCGGACTGCTTCAAAGGTGCAGTTTTTGAATTATTCGCACTATGAATTTCCGCTTACAGAATCTTGCATGTAAACATAAATGTATAAATTTCACAATACATGCACATCTGACCATTTATAGAAGTTAAAGAAAGACGCAAAGCATAAATGTATTCAATCAAACAACTTTATTAGATTAGAAATACATGCAATCTGATTCAAGCTTGATATTTACTTTTCAGTAGTATCTGAGACGTAATCATAAGGGGTCATTTTCAATGACCTTTCCCTCTGACCAATTAAAACGCTTTCAATTTGGTTCTGGAAACGTTAGTTTAGTGCAGAACTACGCATTTGCACGTGCTAGGTTTCAACCATACACAACAAGAATTTTGACTAGACAGATGAAAATAGATATTTTCAGAAATCCCGGGGTCAGTGAAGATGACCTCCAACTGGTCAGTCTCAGATGTTACTGTATGAAATAAGATGTGTCTTAATCAGATTACAATACATGTACAATGTTCATTCAATACAGCAATGTCATTAATTTAGATCACAATTACATCTATTTTGAAATGAAAAAAATACCCTCCAAAAAGAGAAAATGTCGTCGGTGTAAATCCAAAACCTCGTGTCTCTATTCTTGCGTTTTTCAAAGTACAATCTTGTGTGCCCATTTTAGACAATTCTCGCAGGTTTTGAGGTATTTTTGCTGATCAGTATTAATGAAACATTATTTGTGAACAAAATGTCCAAATTTCAAGTAAAACATTTCAGTTTTGGAAAAGGTATTAAATTTTTTTCGCTCCCCTATAAAATTTTCCAAAAAACGAGATACGAGGTTTTGTATTTATTTTACAACGACGATGTTTAACATGTGTTTGGACCCGTTTGGATTTTGTTGTACTGTCCCACATGAGTTCCTTTCACCATTTCTCAAACAATTACATTTTAGGCTGATCCACTTTAAAAACTGCCCCAAAAGACAAAATGGATTTTATTACAGATAGTGTTTGTGTAAAATATGACACAGAAAATATTGAGACAAAAGAAGAAACTGCTGGTTACCAGCATTTTCTTCTTTTATTTCAATGTTTTCCCAAGCCTTTTCTCTTAGGGACGTCAAAACCTGGGGCATGTTAAACATTTAAGACGTATTTTTGACTTACCGATGTCTTACGACACATTTAGAGGAAGAATAACGTATCGCCAATCAATCAAAAGCTATATAATGCGATTGTTGTTTTAAGCGTGTTTAAGTCGTCGGTAAGTCAGAAATACGTCTTATATGTTTTGATGAAACTGGCCCCAGGCCTTGTTTGGGAAAGGGTTAAGACTCGGTCACATACCATTTAACGTCCACATCACGTAAAATATACTGCGAATAACGTCTTCGTTTGGAAAAGGGGTTGAATATTTCGATGCAATTACATTCAATTGTAGAGAGAAAAAAAAATGAATGGTTGTATCACAATTATTTACAACATAAATGATAAATCATTTCATGAACTGTGGTAACCCTTTCCCAGACGACACTCGCATAAACCAGTGTAATTTGAAAGATGCTGCACACAACCAAAATAATTAATGCTGTTCACGACATAGTTTGTGTATACACGTATATTAATGAATATAGCACATAAGTTTGAGAGAAACAGAGGAAATTTCTGATAATCGTCAATTTCTTGCCTGTTTCCCACTATTTTACCAAACTTCATGTATTTGATTCAATCTCGGACGTGAGCACCAGGGGCCTGTTTCATCAAAACATTTAAGACGTATTTTTGACTTACCGACGACTTACGACAAGTTTAGGGTAAGAAACGCGTATCGATATGCTATCGAAACCTGGGTTATGCGATTGTTGTTTCAAGCCATCTTTAAGACACTGGTAAGTCAAAAATACGACTTAAATGGTTTGATGAAACAGGCCCCATGCCTTTTTGGGTAAAGGGTTAAACGTATGAATACTTGCACTCACACTGCATTTTTAAGGTATACAACCCATCATTTAAAAAAATCTAGCCATACGAAATGCACCAAATTACATACGCTTGTGAATACACTTCAAATAAGTTGATTCACAGTGTCGGATGTCAAGATTATGCTTCAAGAAGAAAATAATTTTAAAAAAATAATTATTTCACTCTATATTCATATGCAAGTGAGATAATTTTGAAAAAAAGTCAAATATTTCCATATAAGTTTGCATTAATTCAAAATTCTAAACTGTTCAAATTGTTAATGTTTGTATTTGCAATAGAAATGTAACACAGTTAAGGAATTACTGACACTTTTCAAATTGTAATTCCTTTCAAATTTCGTATCTAATTCTTTAGTGTTAATGATGGGTTGCATACCTTAACTGAATACTGTCTGTAATTGTTGTTATTGTTGTTGATTCATGTGATTCCCCACCGTTGAACTGGAAACAAGATTTTCAATAATTCCATTGGGGCCTTCTTACAGGTGTTGGCAATTATGATATTTATATGACTGTGATAAATATGATACAAGATAATGGCTTTAGAAAATATCGTGATAAATGAAGAAATTGTTTGCTACAAGCAATTTTGTCATTTCCCTTAATATAATGACCAAAGTTTGTTTAAATTTTATTCAGTTGAAATTTGTGTCTGCATCATCTTTGAATTTAAACCAGTCTAAAATTTGCCACAACAACAACTCAGAAATTTTGTTTTAGAGTTTTCGTATCTTTATACTTTCCATGACAGTCCGAATTTGGACCGTTTCAAATCGCTTAAGACCACGAATTTTTTGTTGAGAATGAAATTATATTTAATTTTGTGACAGAAAATAGAGGAGCAAAAGGAGAAATGCTGTTTATCAGCAATTAGTTCTTTTGCATCAATGTTTTCCAAAGTCACCAAAACAATGCATTGTTCGGAAAATGTCTAACAGACGAAGGTACAATGTATAACGATTGTTTGCCTATCATCCCTAAATAATGAATACAAAATTTGCAAAAGGTATGCAATCGAATCATGTATGATTAGCCCTCCCTACGCTGAGATATGCAGACTTGCACATTAGGCTAATCGTACATGTTCCGTTACAAACAGTCATGCATCAAAATTTGTTATTATACGATATATCTTTTCTATAAATTGATTTCATATAATTATCTTAAAATCTGAACTTTGAGTGTAATATTTATGATACGAATCATGTATGATTAGCCCTCCCTACGCTGAGATATGCAGACTTGCACATTAGGCTAATCGTACATGTTCCGTTACATGCATCATAATTTGCCACTATCAATAGATTGACTCAATCTGTCGTTTTCAAAACGAAACGTTCCGTATCATTCGATACTCAAACTTTTATAATGAAAGAAAACAGTTAGCCAGAACATCCTCTACAAAACCAAAACTTGGTTTTGGGTGTATCACTTATCGCAGCACAATGGTAATGAAACCAACTAAGACATAGATCACAAGAGACACACCTCGTCTCGAGATCGCCTTCACAAACAAAACACTTCACTGATCTTGTTTTGGCACATTCAACAATCCCGAGAACCATAACCCAAGCGTCTTGCTGAAAGTATTTCTCAATGGAATCTAGGCTTGTTTCTGTAGCTGCCATGTTGAGAAGTTCCGGGCGTGCTTCGACTTTATTCTCCGAAATTAAGTCATCGGTTGAACCAAGACAGTGTTCTGCTACATCTCCGTCAACAAACCACTTTAACATGATTCTGTCTCTGTCGATTTGTTTCAGATCTTGGAATGGGGTGGGCCTTCGTTTCAGTTTCAGTCTTTTCTTGGGCAAACCAATAACTGTTAATTCTGAACCTTTTGGTCGGCCACGTCTCTTGATCTGGGGTGGCAGGACTATGTCTATTGTTTCAGCTGATGCTCGAAATTCATCTGTGTTGCTGGTGCTGGCAGAAGAAGTGCTCGGTTGTTCGGAATCCGTACCGATTTCATTTACTTCATTCATTGATTCGTCACTATTTTGATGGATTGGTAGTGTTTGGTCGTTTTCATTTACTGGTAGATCATTCAAGCGTGTGTCTGTGGTTCTGTTTAATTGGTTGTCTCCTTCTGCTGTTATTATCTCAATGGCGACTTCATCTCCGCGCTCCCAAGAGTTAAGCAAAGTCTCCAGCTGTTGAAGTCTGACGTCAAACATAACACCAGTTTGTTCCGCTGCACAGGAGGACAATTTCTGAGCGACATGAAACGCTGCTCTGTATCGCTGTTGCTGTGACTTTATCGATCCTCGTGGCGATTGTACAGAGTGAGACACATGTAACTGGTCGACGTGCTGATAGTCACTGAACGAGCCAAGGAAATGGTGTTTCGACCATCGTTCATTGATTAGAGATTTTTCAAATAGATTCATGTCCATTGTCTTTCTGAGAGCGAATATGTGTTTACACGGCAAGTCATACTGGCGATGAAAGGCACAAGCGCATGTGGATTCTGTAATAACTGTTTGTGTGTTTTTCTCTATAAATGTTGCATCATCATTTGTCTCAATTTCGACAGTGTCTTGTTTGTTTAACTGGTATTCCAGGAGTGTGAAGGCATAGTCGGTGAGTACTTTTCTGTATTCCATTGCTACAGGGTCGTCGTTGATTGAAACGACCGGAACTTTTGACGTGACTTTACTCATCTTGCCTATTATCTCAGTCCTGTGATTGTTAAGGAAAACAACTATGTCTTGGGCGAAATCGTCGAACTTCGCATTTTTGTCAACGACTTGTTTCAGTTTCTGATTGATACTCTCCACTCGGTTGTTAGTTCTGTTTCCCAAGGACGAAGCGGTAGCAAGACCAACGACCCACTGATCTTTTATGGGATCCCACGCCTGAAGAAAGTATTCAGTGGCCTGTGTGTTTTGTGTTTCTAGTAGTAGCGATTTGTTAGTCTCATAATCTTGTTCGGACGAAGAATAGGCGATCTTCTGCAATATATCTAATATGTTATCTCTCTGCTGCCTATTTGCTTTAAGTTTGTCCATCGTCATTTCCCTTCTAAATGTTTTTAGTACATGGAACAGACAAATCCTGAGCTTAGCCAGGGGAATCTCCTTTCTGAACACCTCTCTCTCTACAAAGTCTTTGTCTGACATAACTGTTTGAATTTTATCCCAATTCGGATTTTGGTCTTTGAACAGTTGGATCATTTGAGTTATCATGTCTTCTGTTTCATCAGCAACTAACCACATTCCCACAATTTCACTTTGGCCATTACCGTTTTCAATCAATAGAATGTATAATGGCATTCGTAGATCATTGACTTTGTAGGTTGCATCAATACAGATGAATTCAGGATACGCTTCGAAGATTTCTCGCATTCTGGTATCTTGAAAGAAAAGTCCTCTCAGTTCATTATGTTCATTTGTAAGCAGTTTGACATAAGCACCATTACATTTCGATAAATGTTCCACGGCAGCCTGGATTGTGGTAAGATCATTATTTGACGATTTTAACTTTGTCCTTATGTTGTGGATATCTTTCAGTAGTACACATTTTCCTGTCTCTGACATAAGCTGTTGTTGGATCATTTTGTTGTTAGCTTTAACGCTTAGTAGATTGGCGATGTTTTCTTTGTCGTGTTCTTTTAGTCGCCGTTGATGGAACAATGTTCTAAAAACAGTTTGGTTCTGCTCATGATTATGTTGCTCATTGACATATTTCACTTCAAGAAACTGTCCATCTGGCGTGGTATTTAATCGGATCTCAGCATTACAACCCATTCGGAAAGTGCTGAAAGTATAAAGAAGTACATTAAAAAATGTTTGCACTTTGGCTTGTACCACGGTGGGGAGTCACGTGGCACAACATTTCTGGGACTATCAATAGTTATGTGAATACGTGACCAATTTTGAATTCTGTTTGAAGCAGAGAATGTTTGGATTTCTATGATGTAATTCTTGACGTAACAAATTCGACGATTTTGTGCAATGCTGACACATACAAAACATTATTTCTTAAACAAAATAGGTGTAACTGAAATATAGTGTTGATTCGCACGTGAAAGCATGTTATCAAATCTGATGAAGCAGTGGTTCCAGATATGAGCATGATTTGGTGACGCTGCTTTGATGCTATTGAATTCTGCAATTGCCTGGGGTTTTGTGACTTTTTCCTAATTGAGTCTTGGTGAAATATTTAAATAATCTTTATGTTCGGATTAATCGATTTTGATGAATTTCACAGAAACATGTAAACGTAGTTAATTTATATTTGATGGAAATTTCGTAAAATATACTGCATTATTTATCTAACAAGAGGGCCAAGATGGCCCTGCATCGCTCACCTGAGAGGACTTTTAGACAAACAATTGCAAGCTTCCAGTGCTCTATGGATTCTCAGATGAAAGAAATTAAACTTTCTAAACAATTTTGACAATGATCGAGCAAAAATTTCGACAGCAAGAGCAAATGAAAGGAAATTATAAGAAACGTATTAACCAAAGTCCTTTTTGACCCCATTCTGGCCCCGATTACAATTCTTTGAAGTATTTTGAAAAAGAAGGACCCAAGGATCATATCTGTGAAACTTGGTATAATTCTGTCTAGTACTTTGAGAGGACAATATTTTTTTCTAATTGTTGACGTACAGGCGGACGGACGGACAGATGGATGAACGGACGGACGCCGGACATTGAACGATCACAATACCTCACCTCGATCACTATGTGTTCAGGTGAGCTAATTATGGTGAAAAATGTAAGTGTTGCGTTGGAAGTGTCTTTAAGTGTAATTCTATATCTATCAAGCTTAGGATTAAGTTCACCATTATTTCATTAAAGCTTTGACATGATTGATCATTATATGTTGATGTATACAAAGTGAAAAAAACAGATATTTCGTAAAATTCAAGGGTAAAAAAGATTCAGATCAAGCCGAAAACAAGCATGTAAGATCTTATGGTCAGTAAGATACTGATAAAGTTACCATCATTCTGTCTAACTTTTGTATTGATTAGTCAAAAATCGTAGTTGCTAGAATGAAACCAAAGTCAAAACGGCCATTTTTGACATTCAATGCCAGATAACTCCAGACTCTCTCCTTCAATCAGAATTCTTTGAAGGAATCTGAGAGAGGGTCACCCGTGGATCATTCTTGTTAAGTTTGATTGAAATCCATCCTGTAGATTTTAAGAAGATTTTTAAAGCAAACGTTTTTGGACGGACGGACGGACGGACGCACGCACGACGGAAACACCGCCATGACAAGCCCCGCTGGCCGAACCTACTGCCAGTGCAGCTAAAATCTAACCTACATTCAGCAAAGCCCTGGCGTATTTTCGCCTTCCCTGGTTCAATCCGTTTTCATTTTCTCTTGTTTGAGAAAGGATGAATACGTGACTGATTTAAAAACAAGAACAGCTTTGAAGCAGTAAAAATGCAAGGCATAAATTTTGGTTAAACAACACACAAGATACAAAAAGTAGATGACGATGTTTGCTCTCCAGTAACGAAGTTATCAGTTTTTGTTAAAAAAAATATTCATCGCATCCGCAGATACAATTTAGACATTCTCTGTTTCACCATGATTGAGCTTGTGCATCAAGTGATGGATAGCAAGTACGGCAAAAATAGTCTCGGTTCTCGTAAAAGAGTTTGCAACAACTTTTTTTATTTCTGCGTCAACCCTTTTCGTTTTTCTGGTCGGTTGGGATCAATTTTGGAAAAGGTAGAAAGATTTTTTACAGAGCTAAGAAGGGCGGGGTACATGCAACAAACAACTTGAAATTTTGAGCATGAATAAGAAAGTTACTGCACAATTTCTTACCCAAAGCGGGGCTTAATTTGCCGTTATCCATCCCATGATGCACAATCTTCTTCGTGTTCATACAAGATCTAATTGGTCATGTATTATCATTCATTTGAGGACAATTAACCCAAACACTTAAGGTAAGACCTGGGTAATACAATTCCGGTATAATCGTTATATTTCGACTTATTCCATGACGTCCGTAGGTCCGAGCACTTTTTAAGTACGACCAGATACAATATCGCCCGTTTTCGTAACAACGGAAATCATTGGGCGTGCTCAGATTTCCGGGTGAATATTTTAAACAATTTTTGTGAAAATGTTTCTAAATTGTTTGAAGAGTAGGCAACAAACACAACAAAAATCAAAAGTTCAAAATTTGAGAGCAATGAAAATTACTTCCCTTGAAATCGTCTATTCGCAACATACAGATTTCGTTCCATAACTGGTCACATAGCCCATTACCCAGGTCATACCTTAACAAGAATTTAATTAAAGGCGCGTGTAGGAAGTTTGAAAGAAATAGTCCCATTTGAATTAGATCTATAGTTAGGTTTGAGAGGCAATTTGTAGACTCTAGCCAAGATAGCCCCTTGCAGAGATGAATTAAGAGCAACGAACGGTCTGCGCTGAGAATTTTGAAATGGAAGTTGAGTGGGAACCCTGATAAGCTATATTAATAGGGAATGCTCCAGTTTCCTATTTTTTTCCCAGTGACAGAGTTTATTTAATTTTTTTATGTTGAAATAACTTGTTATTAGTTATTACCAATTGAAAAATAAAATAAAAAGGATGGTCTTCGATCTTATTTTCCTCTTGAAGCATAATCTTGAACTCTGGCAGGTTGGATCAACTTATTTGAAGTGTATTTACAAGTGTGTGTAGTTTGATGCATTTCGTTTGGCTAGAAAGTGGTGATTTGTTTGAAGGTCTGTAAACCTTAACGCAGCTAAAACGTGTATAATGCTTTGGCTATTATGCCGTAAAATATTCCTGATTCACTTATAATGATCTTTGGTTTTAATGTTTCAATTCATAACAAAACATTTCATTTTCTTTTAAAATCGTGTTACATGATGATGAACTTACATCGTGATTTCAGGCTTTGGAAACTCTGCGTTTTTAAATGTACTAAGTATAGATACATGTATACTATAATTATACACGGTGGATAAACCACGTGACTTTTGGGAAATGTTCACACACGAAAAATGGTCCACGAAAAAGCGTCCGCTTTAAGTATCACGGTGGGTAACCCACGTGACTTTTGGAAAGCGTCCACACGGAAAAATCGTCCGCTTCCAGGTATGTTTTGTTTAATTTCTCAGCTTATACTTGATTTTGATGAGATAAAGTGCACAGAACGCGCCTTTGAGAGGGCTATTCCCGGCGCTAACTCACTCTGCTCCAAATCCAGTGTTTTTTTTCTAACATTCGAGCCAAAGTATTTGTAAGTGCAAAACGAAAGTGGGAAGCGTTCACATGCACCGAAAAAAACTTTCGCTTGAACGTTTGAAGAAACCACGGGATTCTGAGCAGAGTGACTTACAAACGGGGATAGCCCTCTCAAATGCGCGTTCCGTGCACTTTATCTCATCAAAATCAATAAAGTATTAGCTGAGGAATTTAACAAAACATACATTGAAGCGGACGATTTTTAGGTATTAAAGGGACATTTCATTCCAATTTCAATTTTTTAAAGTATGTCTTGATGCCAATTTTTTAAAGTATGTCTTGATGCCAAGATAATATTCTAATGAGTATAAATACTATTAGTTTTTTTACGTTGTTGCCAATAAGCGAGAAACACGCATTTAAAGTTGAGACATAATCGATAAATTGCATATAAATCCGAACTGTTGTCCACAACAATTTGTTCAGTTTTAACACAAAAATGTAAATTTCTCGTAAACGGCGCAATAATTTGGCTTGAAATTTTCAGAATTTTCATAAGGAAATATGCTCTTTCAGATAAAAATAAAAGTAATATTTATGACAAAAAATTCTGAAATGTCACTTTAACGCTTCCCAAAAGTCACGTGGGTTATCCACCGTGAGTATGTTTTGTTGAATTTCTCAGGCAATACTCCACGGATTTTGACGAGATGAAAAACATCGCAAGCGCCTAGGGGTGGTGACATTTCCGGTTCTAACTCACTCTGCATCGAATGCCATGGTTTCTCCAAACATTCAAAATAAATGCTTTCGTTTGAATATTCGAAGAAACCATGGGGTTCCGTGCGTATCGTCACTTTCTATCTAGTCAAAAAACGAATAGCATTAGCTGAGAAATTAATGAAAACATACTTGAAGCGGATGGTTTTGTGGATCGAACGTTTCCCAAAAGTCACGTGGATTATTCTCGGTGTAAAAAACACGAAAACATCACCGACGTGGGGTCATTACGTTTTGTAGATGTCCGGGTTTGATTTTAGAAACTTTCTGAGCGGATTCCAGATCAGCCTAGTCCAGTTTAGAATTAGCCAAAGTAGAATTCTAGAAACTGGACTAGGCCGATTCCGGATCCGCCTAGATTCAAATATGGTCTTTGACATTATAGGGCCTATATAGGAAATGAAATTTGAACAGGATGTTCCATGATTTATCCATTTTTTTCTTTTCCGGGTATCTACGTATGTTTGACATCCTTATAGTAAAAGTGCACGTAAATATTGAGAGAAAAGAAGACGGTGATGATAACAAGCTTCTTTCGTTTTGTTTCGGAGGTTCTTGTCTATAAAATGCACACATTAATTCGGATGATTTACAAGCAATACAATGTACATATGATCTGAAATGGACCATTGCAGACATTGGTAAAAAACCTCCACAAAACTGTGTTTTAGTTGCTTCTGTAATCGTAACAAATACCAAATATGGAGCGAACGTAATCGATCACAATAGCTAAATAGAAGAAAACTATGCGAGAAAAAAGACAATGCAGACAGACATATTCCAATGCTTTCATGCCAAAACATTTCCCCAAAGAAGTCTAGTCTATGCTGATAACTATATTTTAGTAAAAAATTACGAGAAAATTTTGCAAAACAAAGTTTTCGTCTTTTCTTGCAATTCTGAATATACAAATTTCATGTAATTATACTTTACTTTTCATCAGCCCTTTCCAGAACTACATTGTCTTACACTGGTCCATATTGAAATCTAATACAAATGGCAAATTAGATGTTGTACTGATACAGATATAGAGTTTGTAAGTAGTGTAAAAGGAGGAAAGATGGTAATCTGCGTTCCCTTCTTTTGCCTCAATCTTATCCTTAGCTATTCTGAACAGAGCGTCAAATCCGGGTTTTGGTATAGGAAAGAGTTAATGTAATGTTTTTATTGTTCAGCACATTTGAATTTGAACTATTAGTGCAAGGTTTGGCGCACGAGGTAAATGAGTCTTTTTGATTGCAATGGATTGCTTGGACCATTATAGGGTACACTCTCCAGAACGGCAAAATTTGAGGGCACTTCATTTTTTCCCATACCGCAGGCGACAATTAGAGATTTAGATTGTGTGCAGAAGAACAATAATGATATTGAGGCAAAAGGATGAAATTATGATTTCTAGCATTTTATTATTTTGCCTTTATATTCTCTAACCCATTTTGGGACGTCTAGGCCTATACTCTCTCAAACGATAAAAACAAACATTTATTTTATATTTCCTATTTTATAAACATGTATCCGTCCAATTTGGAATCTAATTCGGGAAATAAGATGACTGTAGAAAAGGATTTGTGCACAAAACAGCAAAGTAAATATTGGGACAAAAATATGCTGATTATAAGCAGTTTCTTCTTTCGTCTCATTTCTTTTTCATTATTTTTACGAGCAAGAGAGACATCAAAACTAAACTAAAGCAATTTCCATTACGGGTCGTGTAGCTCTTTGCAAAACAGTACATGGTTTTAACGATCTTACATTTCAACGTTTACGAAAACATTGAGGGAAAACAAGAAAATGGTTGATGATATGTATTATCTATTTTTTTCTCTACTGTCTGTGCAATATTGGACACAACTATATTATCTTTCTAATCACACATTTTGTGTTCTTTAACAGCTTCCCTTCCACTTTGGAATAGAAGAGATATTTGTCGTTTTGTAATGGGTTAGAACCCTTTCTAAAACACACAACATGTAACTGTGCAATTTGGTAGCTGCTGCTCAAGACTATAAAATGGATGTATGGATAAACGAGAAATTGTGAAAGATCGGGGTACACGCATTCTCTTATAAATTGTAAGAAGTTGCCACTTCGTCCAAGCACTTTATGTCAACTTTTAGACTCTTTTGTAGGCGCTGTAATGAATTATTCTTCAGAAACGTGGGGTTTTACTATATCAAAGGAGTTAGAACGCGTACACTTAAAATTTTGTAAGCGTATTTTACGATTGCAAAGAAATTCAAGTTCCGTGGGTGTTTATTGCGAGCTATGCAGATATTCCCTGTATATAACGCGTTATTATAGAATTGTAAAATATTGGTGTAAATTATTAACTACAGATAATATTATTTTGAGTAAGATGTATAATGTATTGCTTCAAGATTCTTTTAATGGTAAATTTAACTGGGTTTCAATTTGAGAAATATCTAATCGTAGTCCCATACGACTTTAGATTCTACTTATCAAAATTTAGACTATCGGCACATCCCCTCAGGATTCAAACAGGTAGATATGGACCAACTCGTTTGCCACGAAATGAACGTTTATGTATTGTATGTGGAAAAAATGAAATCGAAGATCTCTATCATTTCTGTTTGACATGTCCAACACACCGCGAATTAAGACGTAAATATATTGATAAGTATTATTATATTAAACCATCTATGTATAAACTTTGTAAACTTTTCAAAAGCCAAAATGCAAATACGCTTACTAAGTTAGCCATTTACTTGAAACATTGTTTAAAATGTAGACAGAACAAACTAAATAGTAAATACCACATAGACTTAAACTTAATCGAACCATTTTGACATGTTCTATCCTTTCCAAAATAAGTCCCGGTTTGATGTTGAATCACACATACGTTGGGAATTATTGAGAGAAAGGATGAAAGTGCTAACAACCAGCCTTTCAAAACTTACTATACGAATAAAGACAATAATACATGCCTGTTTAATTCATCTGCAACAAATTTGATTTCAGACTTGCACTATTATCTCATGTTTGGAAAGGATCATAATATACTCCCCGTCATAAGAAAGTAGCCACTTGTCTAATGCTAATGGTCAGCAATTTTAGGATTATGCATGAACGTATCGAAATGAATACAAAACATTGCAACAAGACAAGTAAAATGATTTCGCGAAAGTACCGAAAACAGTCGAATTATCCTATTAGCTATAGTAGCTTGGTGATAATTCCAGGAAATTCCTTAATGATAAGGAACACACAACTGAAATTCACGGCAATATATAGGGCTAGAAAAGAGGCAAAAATGAATAAGAATATGTGGTTATGATACTGTTTTTATTCAAAATGCTTAGTGACTATTAAGTGATTTTAATACACCCAAGACCCTTGCAAAATGGCGGTTTCCGGTTTTAGCCCAACAAACCCCCAGTTTCCTCTCAAATGCTCCATTCATTGAAATTTTGTTTCTGTTTGGTCTTTAGCAAGTTCCTTATTCGGAAATTGTTTCCCTCCACTTTACTCACCAACCACTTCCGGTTACTATCAAACCTTTAATTTTGAGACATGCTATACTGGTAGCGCTAAATTTTCATAGACCTCTATCAATTCAACGGGATGATTTTCTGTAAAATTGAAATGGGACTTTTGTTTTTGTTTCAACAACGTCAACTTATGCAGAAAATGACAGCTGTAAGTAAACAAAACCGAACTTTGAAAACACTGTTTTGGAACCATATTACAACTAAATATGTTTCCGGGCATGTTGAAAGCATTTAACCATTGAGGTGTGAAAAGGAACCATTGGGAATGCGTATGAATGAGTTAACCCTTCCCCAAATACCAAAGTTTTAGGGTGATCCACTTCAAGAACTGCCACAAATGACTAAATGGATGTCATTAAAGAAAGACTTTGTGTAAAATATGACAAAGAAAATATTGAGACAAAAGGAGAAACTGCTGGTTATCAGCAGTTTCTTCTTTTGTTTCAATGTTTTCCCAATCCATATCTATTGGGAACGTCAAAACCAGGTCTTGTTTGGGAAAGGGTAAAAGCAAAAAGACATGAAGAATTGGAAAAATATGGCTTTTTGAAAAGTGGCTACTTTCTTATGACGGTGAGTATATATTTATAGACTCTATCATTTTCTTTGAAAAATATTGTGAATTGTTAAATTATAAAGAATCATTTGTGATTGAACTCTACTCTCCCTCTCAGTTAAAGCTAGATTTCAGTATTTACCATCACATTACTTTCAAAATTATATACAACAACCTATATATTGCTGCTTTTCAGCGAAAACCACGTAACTGCAGCTTTAAACAATCTGCGGGTGCGTAGTTTTCGTGGAAAAGCGACCATATATCACTCATATTTCTGTACGTGTGTGAGTTTGTGTGTGTTTGTGTGCGTGTGTTTGTGTGTGTGATCGAAGGGTGGATGTATTTGCCATTATTCACGATTTGTTATGCAAGAATTGTTTATTTAGACGATGTATGTTGTGTACAAGTCTTAATAAAACTTTGTTCTGTTCTGTTGTTCTTATGCCAAAGAAGGTGTTTAACCCTTTCCCAAACAGCAAAATTTTAGGGTGATCCACTTCAAAAACTTCCACAAATGACAAAATGGAAGTTATTAAACATACAATTTGTGTAAAATATGGCAAAGAAAATATTGAGACAAAAGGAGAAACTGCTGGTTATCAGCAGTTTCTTCTTTTGTTTCAATGTTTTCCCAAGCCTTTTCTATTAGGGATGTCAAAACCAGGTCTTGTTTGGGAAAGGGTTAATCTGGAAATTAAGGAAACTTTGAACCCTCGTTGAAACACGGTAGGTAACCCATATGACTTTTGGGAAGCGTTCACATAAAAAATCGTTCGCTTCGAGGATGTTTTGTTTTTCTCAGCTTATAATCTACGCATTTTGAAGAGATAATGTTCAACGTACGCGCCTTTGATAAATTCATTCCCATTTCTAACTCACTATGCACCGATTCCCAAGGTTTATTCAAACATTCAAAATTGTGCCTCTCGTTTGAATGTTTGAAGAAACCATAAAATTCAGTGTAGAATGAGCTAGACTCAGGTATTGTCCTCTCGAATTCGCGTACGATGCACTCTATCTCATCAAAATCCATACAGGGTGTAAGCTGAGCACTTGAACAAAACATACCCGAAGCCGACCAATTTTTGGTGTAAAAGCTTCCCAAAAATCACATGGGTTGAAGTTTCTAATCTTGCAGACTTTACAAATTACGCCGAGACTATCCTGCACAATCTACAGTAAAATGAAAATGCCTTACCTTTGGTGCCGCTTTCCTTCTCCCCTTTTCTTAAAGTTTTGTCCTCCATGGATACAACTTAGAACTAATTCTGAGAATCTTAAATCCACATTGAATTGTTTCTTAGGGCACCGATTTTTTGTGGCCTCTATAGTCCTAGAACTACGTCGGTAAAACTGAACACTGTTTGTTTTTTGATACAGATTTACTTTGTCTTCCAAAGATTGGTAGCAGGAGAATTTTTCTCCCACTACAAAAGTAGAAGCCATTGTTAATAGAATGAAATTGTCAAAAACGTCCAGAAGTATTTATATCCGTGAGCAATAGCTCAAAATATCAAAGACATTTCTTATTCGTTTTTTCCTTTGAATTGTTTTTGTCATTACTTCATTAATTTCTTTAATTTACGTCGATGCTTTTGATGTTTTTTTACGCATACAGCAAACAGAGCAACCAATTTAAATGGTACATGTATTTTAATCCTTTAATTGAATCTTCAATTGATTTATATAATTAATCGCAAACCTTCGTGCGGTTAACACCAAACTGCTGGGGAAGGGCAGTGTAACATAAATTAATTGACCAAACTGTGATAATTGGGGGAAAACGCTTCCATTATTTTGTTTATCTTATATCAATATCCTTTTGAAGTAGACAAGTCTCAAAGGTTAATCATAATGTTAATCGTCTAAAAGTAAGCGGGGCAATTAAAGGTAAATAAAGGTGAGAAATGAAAATGTAATTCATCTATAAAATTTTATGGCAATCCGAATAAACGCAATAGGTTGATGCCAATGTATTTATTTTTTTATCAAGTATTTTTTTTTTCTAGATAAAAAATGTACAGAAAATTTAGCAGGTGATAATGAACTCGTCCTCATGGACATAAACACCCTTTATTATTCCCTTACTCTTATTACTCTATTACATGATGCACAAGGGGTCAAGCACAAGTAGGTCTAGATATATGAGATATTCAAAATTAACAGTTTAATTTAATTAAAGTAGGTTAATTTTCTCATAGATCTGGAGGCGGGTAGGCTCATACAGATCTGCATATGATCAACTGAATCATATTTCTGACTACCGCGGATCTAGAGTTTCTGTGGGGCTCAGGGGATTCCAATGTACACATAGCCCGAGTTTGTTTTCCTAGTATTACACAATTTTGCCTGAATTTCTGCATAAAAGTGAAAGAATCGGCCATTTGAGCCCCCCCCCCCCCCGAAGCCCCTGGATCCGCCTTATTCACATGTGCATTTACAGTATCTTGTCAAACAAGAATGATATTAACCCATTACCACACAATGACTCTTTTTAAATCCCTTCAAGATAATGACTTTGAAAAACATTGTGGAAAATGAAGAAACTGCTTGTGACAAGCAATTTCTTCATTTTCCACATTTTTTTTTCTACCCAGAAAGATCAAAGAATGCGAAATTTCATTCAATTCATATTGCCGTCTGCATCATCTTTGAATTTGGACAACTCCAAAATTTTGTTTTTAGGTAATGGGTTAACAAACATAAGGGTTAATACACACGGCACAAAGTGTAGCCTATGAATAACGAGATAAGATATCTACGAAATAAATAATTTCCATTTTAAACCTTTATCAAACAAGAAGAAATAGTTTCAGCAATTTCCCCTGCAATATTTTGTAAGTGAGACATATGCCTAAATACTATTTAAAGTGACATTTCACATTTATTTCATTAATTTAAAGTATGTCTTGATGCAAAGATTGTTTATTCTAATGCATAGAAATGCTATCAGTTTTTTGAAGTTGTTATTTTTAAGCGAAAAATACGCCTGCAAAGTTGAGACAGAAATGACAAATTCTATATAAATCTGAACTGTTGTCCACAACAATTTGTTTAATTTTAGCACAAAAAAATACATTTCTCATAAACGGTTCAACATTTTGGCTTGAAATTTTCAGAATTTTCATAAGAAAACATGCTCTTTCAGATAGAATAAAAGTAAAATTTATGTAAAAATAATCGTGAAATGTCACTTTAATGTGTCGTCAGAAACTAATTTCAAAACGTAGTCTAAATTTCGCAGTTTGGGAAAGGATCATTATTATCGATTTTTTCATTATTGGCGCGATTACATTATGTAGTTATAGCCCGTAAGTTAGACCGGAAGTCGTTTGACCCGTATCCCTAGCAAAAACCCCTTGTTTTCACTAGAGATACGGGCCCGTATCTCTAGTGAAACATGGGGGGTTTTGCTAGAGATACGGGTCCGTATCTGTAGCCCCCATAGGCTAGAGATACGGACCCGTATCTCTAGCCACTTCCAATGAAATAACAATACAATTACATTTACAGCTATAAAATAGATACCAGAAACATTTCATACAGGGGCTCATATAATATCCATCCAATTAAGTCTTTCGCCAACTTTGATAAAAATGTATCGTCGAAGTAGTAACTCTTACAGTCAACAAGGTGAAATGATGTAAAATTTCCAACTTTATGCCTTTGAAATGCACTCGTTTTTCAGTATTTTGAATGTTAAAATTGAATGATTACATATCATGCGTGGTTTACTACCTATCTATCCACGAGAAGTTGCATGACAAGCCTGTTTGAGCTAGTGTAGTCCAAAACATTTTCTAAATCTTTCTGTCACAGTGTACACAGTCGCCATTTGCAATTTTGAGTGACGTCATCACTGAAGTGTTTTTGATCAAAGTGCCCAGAGTATTTCAGGACTGTTAAGAGATCGATTCTGTATTCTTGATTCAATGTTTGTGCATATTTACGTCTTTCTGACTTGTTACTTGGTGAAAGAGGTACTTAGAAACAAAGCTTAAGCTTTCATGGACTTTTTTTCTGATCAAATATGGAAGCAAGGCGGAAGAATTTTGACATCCTGATCATTCAAGATTTCTTTCATTTGCTTGTAAATTTATAATTTCTACCGGATAAGTTCACCGAGATTGTGTTTCAAGTCATTTTTATATGGAATGATTTGTATTTTATGTACCAACTGTCCTTGTTTTCCCACACTATCTGTCTGTTTACGACCATGGGAAAGTTGTCAAGCGGGAATTTACTATCAACTGAATTTGTTATTTGATTGGACAGCCTCTTTTCCTGGCGCGATGTGATTGGTCATTTAGAGTGTTGGCCATTTAGCGTATCGTCATGATTGGAAGGAAAATATTTAAAAAAGTAATTTTTACCAAACAATGGACATTAAGAAAATCAAAACCAGAAAGATTTAAATATGACTGAAAATTACAGCAACTAAAGGTGTTTATCGGCGTAAATAGATGCCAGAAATGCGATTTTGTATGGGAAGGTACTATCAAATGACGTCATTGGAATGCAGTTGGTCACAGCGCGTGCCTTTTTCATAGTAATAGTAGCCATATTTGGAACCAATAAACATCCATTTAGGTCAAATAGGCGGAGTCAGTTTGTCCACGGCGGCCGCAGAATCGTGTTTTCTTCTGCTTGACAGCATGTTTTTGTAATCCTGCATCCTGGCGAATAATCAAGTACTAGCTGATTTTTGTTCACTGAAAGACCTATTTTTGCAGTTTATCTGTTTCCAAATGATTGTTGGCATCAGAAATGGTTATTCTTTTGCCAGAGTTTTTGTTGTTTTTGCGGGATTTGCCCGCAGCAAATTTCCAAATAGGGGGGCATTTATGAAAATTTGCGGCAATCCCGCAATGCCGCGCTCTAGATGCAACCCTGCAGAGGGAAAAAACTCTTTTGTGCTTTCATTGATTACAAAAAAGCCTTTGACTCGGTAAACCGTACTTACTTATGGCAGAAGCTTTTAAGTAATAATGTAGATGGCAAAATGTTCAGAATTATTCATAATTTGTATGCCAATGCGAAGTCCTCTGTGAGAATTGGTAATTTGAAATCGGCATCATTTTCGAGTAATATTGGAGTTAGACAAGGTGAAAACTTATCACCTATACTTTTCTCGTTATTCTTAAATGATCTATCGGAATTTATCTCTCATGCATACAATGGTCTTGATGATATATCAGATATGGCCAAAATTCTTCTCAGTAACGATGATATTGAAGTCTTTTTTAAACTTTACATTCTGCTTTATGCAGACGACACAGTAGTCTTTGCTGAATCAGCAGCTGAGCTTCAAGCAGCGTTAAATGCTATGTTCTTGTATTGTAAATCCTGGGACTTGGAAGTCAATGCAACCAAAACAAAAGTTACTGTCTTCTGTAATAAGAGAGATGTAAACCTTCCCAAATTTTATTATAACGGCCAAGAGCTATCTGTTGATGACAACTTTGTTTATCTTGGTACCTTGTTTTCATCTAATGGGCGTTTTACTAAAAATAATAAGCGGCTATTTGATCAGGCTCGAAAAGCTATGTTTTCTGTCATAAAGAAGTCAAGGATGTTGCAATTACCGATTGACATTCAGTTACAAATGTTTGACACAATGGTACTGCCCATTTTGCTCTATGGGTCAGATGTCACTGGTTTTGAAAATCATGATATGCTTGAAAGGTTATGCTTACAATTTTATAAGATAATTCTTAATGTTAAGAAGTCCACACCAAATCTTATCCTCTATGGTGAACTTGGCAGACACCCAGTATCAATTGATATTAAAGCTAGAATGGTTGGCTTCTGGCAGCGTTTAGTTAATGGTAAACCTGACAAAATCGCAAGTAAATTGTATAGTATGTTGTTATCTTTGCATAATATTGGTCGATTTAATTCCAAATGGCTTATGTATATTAAAGGTATACTTGATGAATGTAGCTTTACAGGCCTATGGTTAGACCAGACTAATATTCCCACCAATATTTCTAAGTCTATTAAACTTAAATTAAAGGAAATGCACATTTCTTCTTGGAAGAATGCAGTGTTTGAAAGCCCCAAATGTCTTAATTATAGAATTTTTAAGCAAGATTTTGGACTTGAAAGCTATTTCAAAATTCTGCCTGAGGACCTATCAAATTCTCTCTGCCACTTCAGATCACTTAACCACAAATTTCCCATTGAATGGGGACGATACTTTGGGATCTCGCGGGATGACAGGATATGTGAGTTATGTAATCTGCACAAGATTGGTGATGAGTTTCATTATCTTCTTGAATGTACATACTTTGATGACACTAGGAATACATATTTGCCAAGGGAACTGTCTTCACACCAAAATGTGAATACCTTTAATGGTATTATGAACTCCAATGACACACAACTAATCTTTAAAGTAGCCAAATTTTGCAAAATAATCTTGAAAACGTTTCAAGAGATCTTCAGAAATGTGTAATTATTACTAAATAAGACGGCAGTTTATCATGCAGATTGTAAGGCGTCTCAGACAGCAACTTGATTTGATTTGTGAATCTGGATAGAAATATTTCCTATGGACTCTTTGTATGCTGATTCACATAATCTTTTATAATCTTTTATTGCTAAGCCTAACTGCCTAATATAGCATTGAAATCTTGAACACTCATGTAAAATATTAATCTGTCCTTGAATAATGATTCACAAGAGATGTTATTTGTTATTATCAAGCACAATTGTCTAATGTCTTTTGTCGGTATGAGTTGCTTATGCACCTATGATGGTCCTGCACTTGGTAGGAATACTGGGATGAATGGAGAAAGTGCTGTTTATCAGCATTTTCCTCTTTTGTGCCAATGTTTTTTGTTGTTTTTTTTAACATAGAGTTGAACATGTATATAATAATATTACAGGCTTAACCTTATCCCAAACTACTTATTACTAGTAAGTAGTAAGGTCCAACTCTGAACATGCTGCTGTCAAAAAGACGGGTCCACACTGATGAAGCTACGATGTGTGTACAATACTACAGAAGGGATGTTGGGACAGAGGGAGAGAGTGCTGTCAATCGGTGGTTTCTCCTTCTCCCTCAATATTTACTTAACACTTTCCCAAGCAAGACCTGGTTTTGACGTCCCTAGTATAAAAGGCTTGGAAAGCATTGAAACAGGGGAAGAGGCTGCTGATAACCAGCAGTTTCTCCTTTTGTCTCAATGTTTTCTGTGCCATATCTTACACAAATCCTATCTTTTATAACATCCGTTTTACCATTTGTGGCAGTTTTTAAAGTCAATCACCCTAAAATTTTGACATTTGGGAAAGGGTTAAAAGCCTTTTTCATGAAAAAAAGTCCTGCAAATTTAGTGGCTTATTGGTGGGTTATTTAGTTCCACATGCACATGCGGATGTTTGTTATTAACTGGCAGTATAAAGAAGTCTCATACACTGAAACTCTCTCAGACAATGCTCTTCTCTGGATCTCTGCAGACCAAAGCGACAATTGATAGACAATTCTGTTGTTTCTTAGCAAACACCATAGCACTGGAGAGAGGGAGAAACTGCTGGTTATCAGCATTTTCTCCCTTTCCTTCAATGATGTGAAAATGTTTCGTTTTCCACAAGGTCAGGATCAAGCTTTGTCTGGGAGAGGACTATGCTACTCATTGAAACTTTCCTCAGAATGTTTGTTCGCAATTGTTACATTTGTTTGTATGTTTATGACTTATACCCCGGTTAGGGGTTTGTCAATTTAATAAAAAGTCTCAAAAAAAAAGTCTCAAAGTCTCACCCACTTAAACGTCTAGGCCTAGCCTTTTAAGTTAGAAAAGTTGTAGACCTTATTTACATTATTCTCCGTTTTGGAAAGGGTTAAGCGCAGTTGGTAGCGCATCTGACCCTCATTCGAGAGGTCCTGGGTTCGATACCCGGCCGCGGCTAATACCCTTTCTGACAAAATTGTCACCCACCAATGGGTTTGAAATCGTTAACCTAAGTGGGCGAGCAGCTGGAGGCTCGGTAAGGGTGTTGTGGTAGTACTGGTTTGAGAAACAACAGGAATCCATAGGTAGGTGCTCCAGCCGCCGCGATATGACCCTGGTAGTTGAAAACGGCGTAAAACCCCAACAAATTTGGAAAGGGTTAAATTATTGAGGTCATCAGATTGATCTCTCTTAAACATTGATAAATAAAGAATCTATCCCTGTGTGTGTTGAGCAAGTAACCACTGGTGGTGAACTCGGCCAAAGCGAGGTGCGTTTTTCGCTACAACAAGGTACAGATATTTTGCGTTTAAATGTGAGTTTAAAGAGACATTTCAGAATTTTTTGTCATAAATTTCACTTTTATTTTTATTTGAAAGAGCATATTTCCTTATGAAAATTCTGAAAATTTCAAGCCAAAATATTGCGCCGTTTTCGAGAAATTTATATTTTTGTGTTAAAATTGAACAAATTGTTGTGGACAACAGTTCAGATTTATATGCAATTTATCGATTATGTCTCAACTTTACACGCATGTTTCTCGCTTATTGGCAACAACTTAAAAAAACTAATAGTATTTATACTCATTAGAATAACCAATCTTGGCATCTAGATATACTTTAAAAAAATGAAATTGGAATGAAATGTCCCTTTAAAGATCTGATTGGATAGTTTTTCTAATAACAATGAATTTGTTCTAAAAATAGACCGGGTTTACCGATATGTATACTCTCTAACGATATGTATTGACAAACCGTCTGTGTTATAAAATCTCGTAACTACGGCTTTATCGAAGCCGTAGTTACGATATTTTATAACAACACCGACGGAATACTATGATCGCGAAAAAACGTCCCACGCTTTGGCTGAGTTCACCACCTTTCTATCTAATATTATACTGCCTAACTCCCCTTTCGGGTATTACTGGCAGGGCAACTACATATCGTCGGTGTAAATGCAAACCCTCGTATGTCGATTTTTGCGATTTTCAAAGTAAAACCTTGCGAGCTCAGTTAAGACTATTCTTGCTGGTTTTGAGGTGTTTTTAATGATAAATATTACTGACACATTATTTGTGAACAATATGTCCAAATTGCAAGAAAGTCTGGGAAAAGTTATTAGGCTTACACTTTTTTCCCTCCCCTTCAAATTTTTTCAGAATCGTGATACGAGGTTTGCGTTTACAACGACGATATGTGACCCGTCATACTAAAAGGGACCTTATTTGAAGTGTGAAAGGTTTCAATCCTAGTCAGGCTGTGTAGACACCAGTGGCGGATCCACAGGTTTATTCCAGGGGGGGGGGGGAGGAGGGGGTCAAAGCCCAAATGATGTACCAACCCTTTAGAAAAAGCTTGGGAAAACATTGAAACAAAAGAAGAAACTGCTGATGACCAGCAGTTTCTCCTTTTGTCTCAATATTTTCCGGGCTATATTGTACACATACTCCTTCCTTTTTTACATTGATTTTGTCATCTGCAGCAGCTTGTAATAGGAAAACCCTAAAATTTTGCGATTTGGGAAAGGGTTAAATTGTGTTAAATATGTAAAATTATAGTCAAAATTCAATTTTCGGTCAATTTCTTGACCCCACCCCTAGATCCGCCCTTGGGTTTGAGTTTATTGGGGTTTTACGCCGTTTTCAACTACCAGGGTCATATCGCGGCGGCTGGAGCACCTAACCATGGATTCCTGGCGTTTCTTATACCAGTACTACCACAACACCCTTACCGAGCCCCCAGCTGCTCCCCCACATAGGTTCACGATATCAAACCACTGATGGGTGACATTTTTGTCAGTAAGGGTATTTGTGCCGCGGCCGGGTATCGAACCCGGGACCTCTCGAATGAGAGGCAGATGCGCTACCAACTGCGCCATGGCCGCGGCCTAGATCCGCCCTTGGAAACTTCTACCTTTAGTACGATTTCAAAATCTTGAATGTTTCCTAAATAATGCAGTTTATCATCTGTTTTGCTAAATTTGAAATTATCCCCTGCGATAACAGTTCAATGACTTATTTTATTTCTAGAAATGTTCTAGAACGTTCTGGAATGTTAAATGGCATTTCTAGAACTGTTCTAGAACTGTTTTAGAACCACCATTTAACGTTCCGAAATGTTCTAGAACCATTCTAGAACTTATCTAGATCAGTTCTAGAACTGCCATTTAATTTCCAGAACATTCTAGAACAGTTCTAGAACTGAAATAAGTTCTTGAACTGTTTTTGCAGGGGTTTGACTTCCTAGAAGGTCTCTTTTAGCATGACAGGTCATGTACATTATTTCTTCTTTCTAATTTATATTGAGAGATATGGTAATTTAATCCTTTCCAGAATGGCCCTGGTTTTGACATCCCTTCAAGAAAGACTACAAAAACATTTAGACAAAAAGACCAGCATTTTTTCCTTTTGTCTAAATATTTTCTTTGCTACATCCCTAGCAAAAAAAATAAAGACCTTGAGAAACAATGATTCAAAATCTCCCTTTATATCTTTTTTGTGCTACACTGTATTGTTTTGATGTCCATAATACAAAGGGATTAGGAAAGCATTGAGGCAAAAGAAGAAAATGCGGATTCTCCTGTTTTCTCAATATTTTTTAAGCTGTACATTCTACACAAATACAACATTTAACAATATCCATTTTGTCGTTTGTAGCTGCTTTCAAATTGGACCACTCCAAAAAATTGTCGTGTGGGAAAGGATTTTAAACAATGAAAAGCCTCATTTTTGCTGTTCGGGAAAAGGTTAAAGGGACATCCACTGACATCAAGATGGTTGTAGGTTTTCATATCACACATAGACATACAGATATACGGACGGTAAATTGAAATGCGCACATATCTTTCGATATGGGGCATAAAAAATCACATCAAAACTACCATTGCATTTAGTATGGTTTTAATTACATTTTTATTTTCTTTAAAAATATACAATTGTTTTGCATGAATTTTATTAAACAAACTTAATAGGGTTGATTGAAGCTGTAAAATTTGTAATTGCAAAGTTTGAAATCTATTTCATGTAAAATAGCATGGCAAATATTGTGGTAAATGGAGAAAATGCTGATCATCGGCATTTACTTCATTTGCCTCAATGTTTTCCAAAGCCTTTTTGCCTAACAGGGACATCAAAACCAGGTCTTACTTAGGAAAGGATTAAATCAGAATAAGTTTGAACTTGGAACAAAGAATTTCAAATATGTCTAGTAGTGCATATTATGACCATTGAAATTCAGATAACTTTGCATTCTTTAGTTATCAGTCATAATCTCTTGATTGACGACAATTTCAAATGATTTTTTGGTATACCTATGTAGAAAACATTGTGGGAAATGAAGATATTGCTTGGCATAAGCAATTTCTTCAATTCCACAATGTTTTCCAAAGATTTTTTCTTTAGGGGAGTCAATAAGTGGGAATGGGTTAAAGATAATGAAGCTAGATCTATTAAAGAACAGCATGGATCTTGATCAGACTGTGTATAAACAGGCAGATCTGGATCCAGGTTGGTCTCAAAAACCTTTTTCCCAGATCGCGACTTATGAATATATCACTGCTTTTCAAAAGAGAGCAAACTCGTAACTGCAGCTTAAAACAAGCTGCAGTTATGAGGTTTTCTTTGAAAAGCGATGATATAAAAAACAGTTCATTTGATATGGCACTAACCTTTTGGCAAGACATGGTCATATTTCACAGAACAGAACATTCCAATAGATAAATAAAGACTTGATAACTACAGTTCTTCATCTTAACCCATTACCAAACAACAAAATTTTGGACTTGTCCAAATTCAAAGATGCTGCAGACGATAATATGAATTGAATGAAATTTTGCATTCTTTGATCTTTCTGGGAAGAAAAAATTGTGGGATGAACAATTTGCTTGTTACAAGCAATTTCTTCATTTTCCACAATGTTTTCCACAGCCATTATCAAGTAGGGAGTCAAAAAGAGTCACTCTGTGGTAATGGGTTATCACAAGTAACAGTATTTATGAAGAATGGTAAAACTTGTATAAATTCTTGTCTGAAAAACCGGAGTGGTGAGGGATCAAACAAGGTACTCCAGTTGCCGTAGCAAGCTATTTTTTAGGGCAAAGGGTTGCTAGCCCTAGCCCAACCCTCTGCATTTCTCAGCACGGACTTGGGACCGGCCACGGTTGCATTCGACGACGAGAGCCAACAAGAATCACCCGAAAAGCTCTGGATTGGAATCCTCAAGGAAAGAGAAAGCGAGGCAGGCCTACACTGACCTGGAGGCGTAGGTTAGTACTCCCATGTTTGTTACAAGTCTCATCTCCCTGTCATCAGTCGTTAGTTGCCCATTCTCTATATAACTGTAAAAGAATGAAATATGGTTATGGTGTGTCACCAGAGTTTAACCCTTTCCGAAACAAAGACATTTTTAGATTGGACCAATTTGAAAACTGCTATAAAGGACAAAGTGGATAGGAAAGGGTTGTGTACAATATAGCAAAGAAAATATTGTGTAAAAAGGACAAAATGCTGCTTATCAGCAATTTGTTCTCTTGCCTCAATGTTTTCCCAAGCCTTTTCTATTCGGGATGACAAAAGCAGGCCTTGTTTGAGAAACGGTTGAGTGTGTTTCCAATGATTTATGGTCATTTAAACACAGTGTGGTACATGTAGGGACAGAATCAAGATATATAAAATATCTGTTGCAGATGCAGAACCAAATTCTGGTAGCATATTCATTCATTTTTTACCAATTTAGGCCTGTTCAGGGTGTATACCAGTATTACACTGATATGCAAATATTTGGAGAAAAACATCATTTCGAAATGATCCAAAATGATCAAAGTAATGTTTTTTGCTAAATATTTTGCTTTTCATGTGCATTACAATTCACACTTGGATGTTGTTTTAGCCATTAAAGACTACCGCATGGATGGTCTAACAACCAATACACAATAGGTAAGTAAAGGGTTTGTCAACTATCCAAAAGCATTTAATGTTGTGCTAAAAATAGACTGATTTTACTGTTATATTTTGATTAACCGTCGGTGTTGTTATAAAATCTCGTAACAACGGCTTGAATCAAGCCGTCGTTACGAGATTTTGTAACAGCACGTGTGGAAATACTATTGTTTGTCCGAAATTACGTCACAGTTAACTAGAGAAAAACGTTCCCTATTAATACACAATGACTCTTTTTGACTCACCACAAGAAAATGGCTTTGAAAAACATTGTGGGAAAAGCAGAAATTGCTTGTCAGAAGCAAAATCTTCATTTCCCACAAAGTTTTCTACACGAAATGACAAAAAATGTAAAAAAAATAATTTATTTCAAATTGTCACCTGCATTATCTTTGAATTTGGAGCAGTCTAAAATTTTGCTGTTTGGTAATGGGCTATATGATAAGCCAGTGTGGCTACTTTTGCTGTAAACATGCTTAACCCTTTCCCAAACCACAAAATTTTAGAGTGATTCAATTTCAAAATTGCTGCAGACTGAGAAAAAAGATGTTGATAAGGATTGGCTTTGTATACAATATAGCATTTTCTTCTTTTGCCCCAATGTTTTCCCTTACAGTGGCGGATCCAGAGGGGGTTCTGGGGGGTTCAAACGAACCCCCTCTGTAGCCAGATTATTTCATTTTCATGCAGAAATTCAGTCACAATTGTGTAATAACTAGGAAAACGAACCCCCCTATTTGTATATTCGAACCTCCCTCACAGAAATCCTGGATCCGCCACTGCCTTGCCTATTCTATGAGGGTCGTCAAAACAAGGTATTGTTTGGGAAAGAGTTAAAAGATGCCCACCCCTTCCATACTATACAAGATACAGCCAATAAAGGAATTTGTCACTCAGACCCATAATTGCAAAATTGTCACATCTCTGAAACAGAAAATTAATTAACTCAAACTTACCAGAATCGTAAATCATAGAATGCAAAAGGCGAGCTGCCGGGACCTCATTCACCAAGACCAAGTAGAAGAAAACTCATCACCATCCAAAGCCTGGAACTAGCGCTTCCGAAGACTAACCAATACAGGATTCAACCAGGGAGAAGTCAGGACCATCTCATTGCACCGACAGTCTGAAGAAAAGAGAAGACAGTGACTACAATCCGGGCTACTGAATAGGGAACAATTTGATCCAGTAAACAGTGACGTAATTTCAGAAAAACAGTTGTATTTCATAGGTGTTGTTAGAAAAACTCGTAACTACGGCATGATTCAAGCCATATGTACAAAATTTTATAATAACACTAACAGCATGTCAAAACATAACAGTAAACCCAGTCTATTTTAGCATAAATTTATTGCTATTGTGAATTCTGTTTGGTCTTTATGTGAAGAATACATTTTAGAAAATGAAGAAATTACTTTCCATGATGCATATTTCTATGATGTTTTCCAAAGCATTTTTCTTTGATCCCAACTGACAAAAAAAAAAATGAAAAAAAAAAAATTAAGTTCCTTTTTTCTGATCAGTTAGGATCAATTTTAGTGAAAAGCAAACACATTATATAAATAGGTCATACATCAGGCCTGGTACATGCAACAAACACATTTGAAAATAGATGCATAAATAAGAAAGTTATAGCACAATTTCTTACCTGAAGCGATGCCAATTTGGCCCTATATGTTATCCATCCAATGGTGCACAATCCCCAGCGTGAACAGGCCAGACAACCAGTCCTAGCTGCTTTTGCAAAGGACTTGAAGGCGAAATGTGCAAAGGTAATGAAAAATGACAGAGATGTTACTAAATATTATATAAATCGCCTACCTGACATGTTAGTTTTACAGTCGAATGTTACTCAGGAAACTGCTCCTACTGTCCACATGGTTCTCTCGTCTGCTCCCTTGTTGGTGTAGGTGACTGGTGGTACAACGCAGAATTGGGATTTGTTGGCTGAAATTGACAGAAAATGACAAGAGCAATTCTGGAAGTCAGGCTCAGTGAGCAGGCTGTCTAGAAGTGTGAAGCATTCTACAGAAGTGTACTGGCTTCATTACCATAAGAAATAAACTTGTCGTCGTCGTCGTCGCCACCGCCGCCGCCGTTTACCAATA
The DNA here is from genome assembly GCA_963680895.1 of Fragum sueziense. Lineage (NCBI taxonomy): Eukaryota > Metazoa > Mollusca > Bivalvia > Cardiida > Cardiidae > Fragum > Fragum sueziense. Next base: position 10,211,282 of record OY804609.1, read on the forward strand.
CTTGTTATTTGCCACTACGGCTTCAAATTTTTCTGGGGAGAACCCTGGGAAACCTGAACATTTAGAGATTTAGAATGCTTCAAATGAAACTTACTCATAAAGATCGGTTAAGCAGTCCGGACCTTCTGTATGGATGATGCATCGGTTCAGTCTAACACATTTTCTCTGCTGGCAGTTTTTAGAGCTTGATTCAAACGTAAGTTGGTCTGGGTTCACACACAGCTTGTTGTTGCACAGATGGGATGCCTGCAAGTATGTTGGAATAGCAATGAATTTTGAGCTAAAATAGACTGGGTTTACATTTATGTTTTGCTAAACCGTCAGTGTTGTTATAAAGTCTCATAACTACAGCTTGATTCAAGCCATATGTACAAAATTTTATAACAACACCAACGGTATATCAAAACATAATGGTAAATTAAGTCTATTTTAGCACAAAATTAATTGCTATTGAGAATTCTGTTTGGTCTTTATGTGTAAAAAACATTGTAGAAAATATGCCTTTATAACAACACCTACAAAATACTATTGTTTGTCCGAACTTATGTCACGATTAACTGGATAAAATCGTTCCGTATTATAATTTCCCTTCCCCGGAGCATTAATTAGTGCAACTCTTTTGGCAGTTCCAAACAGCATAATTTTGGGGTGGTTCTATTAAGCCTTTCCCAAACAAGACCAGGTTTTGACGTCCCTAATATGAAAAGCTTGGGAAAACATTGAAACAAAAGAAGAAACTGCTGATAACCAGCAGTTTCTCCTTTTATCTCAATATTTTCTGTACCATATTTTACACAAATCCTATCTTTAATAGCATCCATTTTGTCATTTTTGGCAGATTTGAAGTGGATCACCCTAAAATCTGCCGTTTGGGAAAGGGTTAAAAACTGCTGAAGTAACAGAATGGATGTTGATAAAGATTTAACTTGTTTACAGTAAGTATTGAGGCAAAGGAAGAAAATGTTGGTGTCAGCATTTTCTTATTTTGTCTCAAAACTTTTCCAAGCCATTTCTATAAGGGATGTCAAAAACAGCGTCTTGTTTGGGAAAGGGTTAAACCTAAAATGACCATAGCCTCTCTTCTTAACACTTCCCATTTTGAATCAGGCATGTTCTTTCACTTGTCACATGTATTTTAAATAAGACTTTTCTGACAAATTCTCTAGGATTTTCTATGAATATTACCTTGAAGTGGACAGTTTTTCAGTGTGAATGTTTCTAAAAGGTCACATGGGTTATCCACCGTGAAAATCTGGAAATATCCAACGTAGCTACAGGACCACCATATAATTTCACTTAGAATGTCTGTCTTCGGCCTAACAACATGTACATTTTGGCAAGTATCTGCAGAAAGTAGTCCTGCAAATAAAGCAAAAAATATGCTGTACAGCCAAAGAGCAGATGCAGAAATACTAAATTATCAACTATTACTTAACACATCCAACAGCTCTTTGCATGCCAAGATAAAGATTTCTTGAACTATTTTCTATTGTACAATGACCCGGAAGCAAAAAGTTGAACGGGGTCTCTCCGAAATGCCATAGGAATTTTTTACAACGCTGAGACTGATGCATTTGTTATACTGCCAACTCCATGGACTTGAACATTAGAGGCAACATTATTTACTGTAATACATAGGTTACACTGTCAACCCCATGGGCTTCATAAGTTCTAAAGGCAGTAGGCCTAGTAATCATACTAGTGAAAAATTTTCTGAAGTTTTTACTGAGTATGTCTACAAGAGTTTTTATTGCAGTTGACTGGAGCCCAGAATTAACTAACTAACCTTTCGCTTCTGCCAGTTATCAGTCGCTAGTAGCCGGTTCTAGTCTCCCTGGGTCATCAGTTGCTAGTAGCCCATATTAGTTTCCCTGGGTAATCAGTCGCTAGTAGACCGTTCTTGTCCTGCAAGGTCATCAGTTGCTAGTAGCCCGTTCTAGTCTGCCTTGGGTCATCATTCGCTAGTAGCCCATTTTAGTCTCCCTAGGTCATCAGTCGCTAGTAGCCCGTTTTAGTCTCCCTGGGTCATCAGTCGCTAGTGGCCCGTTTTAGTTTCCCTTGGTCATCAGTTGCGAGAAGACCGTTTGAGTCTCCAAGCCATCATCATATTAGGAAGGATATAGCTCTTAATAAATGACCTGGCAGAGCATCCCTAGCTAATAGCTAGGGCTGTTCTGCCAGGTCATTTATCTAGACTACTTGTATATGAATATACAAAAGAAACAGAAAAGGGTTAAGTAGGGAAAAGGGAGGTACTCAAGATGTGACTGATACTATGAGAAATTCTATAGGTTTTTTCACGATCTGAAACAGGAAGAGAAATTCTGTAGGATTTTTCACGATCTGAAACAAGAAGAGAAATTCTATAGGATTTTTCACGATCTGAAACAAGAAGAGAAATTTTGTAGGATTTTTCACGATCTGAAACAGGAAGAGAAATCTGAAACAGGAAGAGAAATTCTGTAAGATTTTTCACGATCTGAAACAAGAAGAGAAATTCTATCGGATTTTTCATGATCTGAAACAAGAAGAGAAATTTTGTAGGTTTTTTCATGAGCTGAAACAAGAAGAGAAATTCTGTAGGATTTGCATGATCTGAAACAGGAAGAGAAATTCTGTATGATTTTTCACGATCTGAAACAGGAAGAGAAATTCTGTAGGATTTTTCATGATCTGAAACAGGAAGAGAAATTCTGTATGATTTTTCACGATCTGAAACAGGAAGAGAAATTCTGTAGGATTTTTCACGATCTGAAACAGGAAGAGAAATTCTGTATGATTTTTCATGATCTGAAACAAGAAGAGAAATTCTGTAGGATTTTTCATGATCTGAAACAGGAAGAGAAATTCTGTATGATTTTTCACGAGCTGAAACAAGAAGAGAAATTCTGTATGATTTTTCATGATCTGAAACAGGAAGAGAAATTTTGTAAGATTTTTCATGATCTGAAACAGGAAGAGAAATTTTGTAAGATTTTTCATGATCTGAAACAAGAAGAGAAAATCTGTAGGATTTTTCATGATCTGAAACAGGAAGAGAAATTCTGTATGATTTTTCACGATCTGAAACAAGAAGAGAAATTCTGTATGATTTTTCATGATCTGAAACAGGAAGAGAAATTCTGTATGATTTTTCATGATCTGAAACAGGAAGAGAAATTTTGTAAGATTTTTCATGATCTGAAACAGGAAGAGAAATTTTGTAAGATTTTTCATGATCTGAAACAGGAAGAGAAATTCTGTAGATTTTTTTACTATCTGAAACAGGAAGAGAAATTCTGTAGGATTTTTTATGATCTGAAACAAGAAGAGAAATTCTGTAGGATTTTTCACGATCTGAAACAGGATGAGAAATTCTGTAGGATTTTTTACGATCTGAAACAGGAAGAGAAATTCTGTAAGATTTTTCACTGACCATCTAAAAAAAAATGTTCCATGCAGACAGATTTTGTATTGTTTTGTTGAAAATCGAAAATTTCTTTAAATGGCGAATCAACTCGAGGGTCAATGCAAAACTATTGTAAGTGCCTATATTTATATAGGCACTTACAATAGTTTTGCATTGACCCCTCGAACTGTTCACACCAGGAATTGAATTATAAGAGAATATCATCAGTGAGGAATCAAAATCTTGTTACTACAGCTTGACCAAGCTAGAGTTACAACTTTTGTATTCCTCACTGGCGATATGTACAAGAACAAAGTTACAGTTGTTCTAGTTTATTTTTAGGTAGGAAAGATTACCTGAAAAGGAAACCAAAATAACTATAACTGTTCTTAATCTTACTTAACAGTATCATGAATCAACATATTGTAGGCACCCTTTGAAGACTTACTAGCGCGTCTATCACTGTCTGGACAGTGCTGATGTGCGGACACTGTGCTGCTAGGCCCTCCACCATACAGACGGGGTCGCTCCTACTCAGAATCTCACTCCACTGACCATCTAAAAAAAATGTTTGATACAGGTTTTGCATTGTTTTGTTGAATATTGAACAGTGAAGCATTAAATAATAATGAATATTGTTAGTGGGTGTCAAAACCTCGTAACTACAGCTTGACCAAGCTGGAGTTACAAGGTTTTGATCCCCCACTGGTGATGTATACAATTGAAATAGAAGTCAAAAAAGCAAAACTAATACAAATGTACAATACAATACATAATAGTAATACATTATTTATATAAATAATTACCGGTACTAATAATGTAAATAAATATAATGAAATTACAAGAAAAATTCCAGTAGCAACAAATAGCAACAAAGATGTTAGTAGATACATTTATCTTATAAATGATATAACAAGTAGCAACTAAGTTGTAAGTAGAAACATGTATCTTATCAATGTACAAATTTTTATAGGCCTATATTTACTTTAAACATACATTTTACAGACATCGGTGAAAGTTTTCAAAACACAGATTTAAATTTAATGAAATTACATGAAAAATTCTAGTAGCAACAGGAAAGTCCCTTATCAAAAGTTGTTAGTAGAAACATAATGAATATATAAATTTCTAAAGGCCTTAACTTGACTAAATTATGTAGGCACCCACTAAAACATTTTTCAATACATGCAAAATTCAATAGATCTATTGAATGGAAAAGAAACTATTCAAAGTAATTATATTGCACAATTATGAAATACAACAAATTCACAAGAAAATTTAAACACCGGTGCAAAAATTTTCAAACATGCAAAGTTAAAGCAATTAACTATTATCACATGGCAGCTTAACTTAACAATAAAATGAATATGCAAACAAATGTAACAACATTAAACTTATCTAAATCTAACAATATGTCCATTGTATGGGGTTCTACCACCAACTGCAGGACTGGCAACCGAGATATTTCTATTCCCCCTCAACAGCCGGGGGCTTACATTATTTGGTTAGGGTTAAACAAAATCAAGTCTATCTAGAAACAAATATAATAGCATTTATGACTTTGTACTATAAATACATATATACATTTTGTATTCATTAGAAAATCTAGAGAAAGCATATTATATCAGTTTTCAAAACATGCAAAGTTAAACATCTAACAAATAAACTTAATAATGTATGGCAATGGACAATAGTAGGATATATAAATACAGTTTTCAATACATGTAAAATGAGAAGTATATTGTCAATCAGCTATCAGAGTCAAACATTTCAATTGGTAACATATTCAAGGGCTTAACTTAAACAATAACTTAATAATTATGCAAATAAATGTAACAACATTAAACTTATCAAAATCTAACAATATGTTCATTAGAAAATCTAGAGAAAGCATATTATATCAGTTTTCAAAACATGCAAAGTTACATATCTAACAAATAAACTATGTATGGCAATGGACAAATTAGTAGGATATATAAATACAGTTTTCAATACATGTAAAATGCGAAGTATATGGAATCAACTATCAAAGTCAAACATTTCAATTGGTAACATATTCAAGGGCTTAACTTAAACAATAACTTAATAATTATGCAAATAAATGTAACAACATTAAACTAATCAAAATCTAACAATATGTCCATTGTATGGGGTTCTACCACCAACTGCAGGACTGGCAACCGAGATATTTCTATTCCCCCTCAACAGCCGGGGGCTTACATTATTTGGTTAGGGTTTAACAACATCTAGTAAATTAACTACTTATATGGCAATGGACAATAAACAACATCAAGTCTATCTAGAAACAAATATTATAGCATTTAAATTATGACTTTTTACTATAAACACATAAATACAATTTGTATTCATTAGAAAATCTAGAGAAAGCATATATATATATCAGTTTTAAAAACATGCAAATTAAGTTAAATATCTAACAAATAAACTATGTATGGCAATGGGCAATAGTAGGATATATAAATACAGTTTTCAATACATGTAAAATGAGAAGTAATTATTGAATCAACTATCAATTTAGTCAAACATTTCAATTGGTTACATATTCAGTAACATATTCAAGGAAATAACATAATAATTATGCAAATAAATGTAACAACATTAAACTTATCAAAATCTAACAATATGTCCATTGTATGGGGTTCTACCACCAACTGCAGGACTGGCAACCGAGATATTTCTATTCCCCCTCAACGGCCGGGGGCTTACATTATTTGGTTAGGGTAAAACAACATCTGCTACATATCGTCGGTGGGGAGTCAAAACCTCGTAACTCCAGCCTATTCAAGCTGTAGTTACAAGGTTTTGACTGCCCACCAACGATATATGGCAATGGACAATAAATAAGAATGATATATAAATATAGTTTTCTAAATATCCCATCTGTAAAACAATAATACAAGTCTATCTACATTCAAATTTAATTATACATTATTTGGAGAGGGCAAAACAATAACAAGTCTATCTACAAATATACTACATGTAATAATACACTAGTTGGGATGTGCAAAACAATAACAAGTCTTATCTACAAACAAATATAACAGCATTCATGGCACTTTAAATAAAACACACCTATTAAAAAATCTAGAGAGAACAGAGCATATTAGTTTTCAAAACATGCAAAGTGAAATAACAGACCATAATACTCCTATCAATTTAAGGAACTGAATGCATTGACCTTTGTACTGCTACCATACATGGTCCTGTAAAGCAAAGTAAACTGTATTTAAACATGCAAGTTTAAAATAGGTAGGAAAAGTAGACTGGGCGAACCCGATAACAAGACAGCTGGCAGGAAATCTAATGACATAAACAAATAACTATTAATAGCAACCCGATCTGGACCTGGCCCCGGTTTCTCGAAAAAAAAACAAAGTATAATTCTCATGAGAACATGCTCAACTTCAAAGGGATACTCTCTAACATACGTTGAAAGGTATTCGATTGAAGTTCATGTGAATCTCGTGCAATTTGAGCATGGTACTCAGATTTGAGTCTGAGCACGTACTTAAGTTTTTTCGATAAACCGGGACCTGGATGGACATGGTCCTGTAAAACAAGGTGAATAGTTTTTAACATGCAATTAAAAATAGGTATGGTACGAAAGATGGATGTGACAAACTAGATAGTAAACAGCTGGCACGAAATCTGATGACATAGCCTAAACAAAGAATGATGTGTAGCAACCTGATCTTGTCCCGAATGGACATAGTCCTGTAAAACAGGGTGAATAGTATTAAACATGCAAGTTAAAAATAGGTAAATAAGATAGATGGGGGTGACACAGTATAGTAAACAGCTGGCGCGAAATCTAATGACATAATCTAAACAAAGAACAGCCTAACTAATTAACGATGATAGCAACCTGATCTGGACCCGGATGGACATAGTCCTGTAAAACAAGGTAAATAGTATTAAACATACAAGTTAAAAATAGATACGAAAGATAGATGGTGCGAAACCTGTTATTAAATAGCTGGCACGAAATCTTATGACATAGCTTAAACAAAGAACTGCCTAAATAAAGAATGATTATAGTAACCTGATCTGGACCCAGATGGACATAGTCCTGTAAACCAAGGTAAAAAGTATTAAACATGTAAGTTAAAAATAGGTACATAAGATAGATGGTGCGAAACCTGTTATTAAATAGCTGGCCCAAAATCTAATGACATAACCTAAAAAAAAGAACAGCCTAACAAAAGAACGATTATAGCAACCTGTCTGGACCCGGTTGGACATAGTCCTGTAAAACAAGGTGATTAGTATTAAACATGCAAGTTAAATATAGATACATAAGATAGATGGGGTGACACAGTATAGTAAACAGCTGGCACGAAATCTAATGACATAGCCTAAAACAAAGAACAGCCTTACTAATTAACGATTATAGAAACCTGATCCGGACCCGGATTGACAGTCCTGTAAAACAAGATGAATATCATTAAACATGCAAATTAAAAATAGGTACGTAAGATTCATTGAACGAAACCTGTTATTAAATAGATGGTGCAAAATCTAATGACTAACCTAAACAAAGAACAGCCTAATTAAAGAAGATTATAGCAACCTGTCTGGACCCAGATGGACAGTCCTGTAAAACAAGGTGATAAGTATTAAACATGCAAATAGGTACATAGATAGATGGGGTGACAGTATAGTAAACAGCTGGCAAGAAATCTAATGACATAATCTAAACAAAGAACAGCCTCATACCAAATTACGATTATAGCAACCTGATCTGGACCCAGATGGACATAAACCTGTAAAACAAGGTAAATAGTATTAACATACAAGTTAAAAATAGGTACGTAAGATAGATGGTGCGAAACCTGTTACTAAATAGCTGGCGCGAAATCTAATGACATAGCTTAAACAAAGAAGATTACAGCAACCTGATCTGGACCCAGATGGACAGTCCTGTAAAACAAGGTGATGCAAGTTAAAAATAGGTACAAAGGATAGATTGGGTGAAACCCGTTAGTAAAAAGCTGGCACAAAATCTAATGACATTATATTATAAGCCTAAACAAAGAACAGCCTAACTAATTAACGATTACAGCAACCTGATCTGGACCCGGATGGACAGTCCTGTAAAACAAGGTGAATAGTATTAAACATGTAAGTTAAAAATAGGAAAGAAAGATCCAAGGGGTGACTGGGTAGTAAACAGCAGGCACAAAACTAATGAAAAACAAAGAACTGTTAGAGCAGCACGATCTAGACCTAGATCATTACAACAAATCAATGGAACGTCCTGGATGGAACAAAAGTAAAAACCTGCATCTACAAACCTTCAATGCCAATGATCAATAGGAAATTCTAAGACTTTGGAGAACCAAATATAAATTGTCAAAGATAGTGAAGTCTCAAACTATCAAAGCAGAACTGAACAAAGATATCAAGTGACAAAACTTGCCAACACTCATGAATGAACAAACCAATAGAAACAAGTGTTACAACTCAAACCCCAAATCTGTCGTCTGGTAACATGCTGTCCTTTCTAAACCATTATGTCCCATCATTGTCATGTCGGTATCATGTCAATGTCATACGTATGTCGAAACTAACTTTACTTTCTACTAACTAAGTACTAATACTCGACTTAATTAAAATACTAATACAAATCTGCACAATTATTCCATAGCTGTCAAAAGAAAACAAATCAATATTAGCATGTGTATATCTATATAGACTACATATCGCTGGTCAAGTTTGAAAATGTCGTAACTACAGCTTATTTAAGCTGTAGTTACGACGTTTTCAAATGTGACCGACGATATGTTCAAAACATCCTTGCTGTTTCGTCTGGTTGACCTAAACTGTATAAATAATAAATGTTAGCTGTCAATGTTACATCTAAGGTAGATCCTTCATAATAAGATTCATGCGATGTGGAAATTATTTGGGCGATGTCGTAAACATTTGGCGGTGGAACATTCAACCGCTGAAAGTTTAAGACGTTGCCCAAATAGGTTTGGATGCGTAACATTATGCTAACGTCACAAGAAAAATTCTGACATCACATGATTCTCAAAGGAGTAGATTACCTTAAGCAATTACTAGTCTATTTAAGGGAAAGCAATGGGGGCGGAATATAATGCATTGATTCAATTGTTAGAATAAAAAAGTTTCTACCTTCACTTCCTGTCGCTGTTGCCGGTTCTTCTTAAACCTTTCGATGAGACACCAACCTAAAATTCTTCAAGAGATTTGGCAGACAGACACAGGCGGACGGAGGACAGACAGACACAGGCGAACTGATTGACAGACGGACAGACAGACGCATCTGTAACAATATGCCCCTTATCTTCCGATACAGGGACATAAAAACATTGGGACAGAATGTAATTAAAATGGCCAGACAGGCGGACGGAGGACAGACAGACACAGTCGGACGGATTGACAGACGGACAGACACACCTGTAATAATATGCCCCTTATCTTTCGATATAGGGACATAAAAACAGTGGGACAGAATGTAATTAATCCAAATAATTATAATAAACAAGTTTCTACATACAATTACTCTCACTGTTGCTGGTTCCTCTAAAACTTTCTGTCGAAGCGACGCCAACCTCAAATTCTTCAATAGATTTGGATAAAAAATAACTTGTGACCAATATGAAACTGAAAACATCAAGGATAATATTAAGGCAAAGGTAACTAGATATTATGTTTGTGAAACACAAGTGCCCCCAAAATGGCCAGACAGGTGGACAGACAGACATGACTGAAACAATATGCCTCTTTCGATCACAGGGAATTTAAGCGATTTTTTATGTAGACTCTTTCTTATTAAAGACATTCTTTAATAAGAAAGAGTCTACATAAAAATCGCTAAAATTCCCTGTGCTTTCGATACCGGGGCATAAAAATGCTGCTCATCAGCTTTTTTTCTTTTGTCTCAATGTTTTTCAAAGCTGATACAGGTGTTAAAACCTAGTCTATTTTTGAAAACAATGAGACAGAATGTAATTAATCCAAATGATTATAATTAAACAAGTTTCTACCTACAATTACTCACACTGTTCCTGGTTCCTCTAAAACTTTCTGTCAAAGCGACGCCAACCTCAAATTCTTCAATAGATTTGGATAAAAAATAACTTGTGACCAATATGAAACTGAAAACATTAAGGAAAATATTAAGGCAAAGGTGATTAGATATATGTTTGTGAAACACAAATGCCCAAAAATGGCTAGACAGCCGGACAGATGACAAAAAGACGAACAGACAAGCGGACAGAAACAGCACACAGACAATCAGAGACGGACACGACTGAAACAATATGACCCTGATCTTTCGATACAGGGGCATAAAAATGCCAATTAATAAACGATGCACATGACAAACTTGATTCAAACACAGAATATAATATTATGTATATTATAATAGCTTAGGAAGCGTTGAGAGGAAAGAAGAAAATTATCGTTATCTGCATTTTTCCTTCTCTCACAGCCTATTCTATTCCAATGCGAGAGAAAATCAAATAAAAAACACAGGCTTGTTTGAGAAATTCCTAAAGACTACTAAAGCTTACCTAACATTCATGAGTAAAACACCGGTTATTTTTACCCATGGTTTTATCTACTTGGTACTAATTCCTACTAATGCAAGTATGGGGGCCCCTAATATCATACTTGTATTATTCCTAAGTATGTACATAATTTCTTAAACTACTTACTTAACTATGTAGAAACTAACAATTTATCATTTCTCAAACAACAAAGTTTTAGACATGTCTATTTAACCATGTCTATTTGTAGCCAGTTCTGGAAGAAAAGCAAATATTGCTGATATTGAGCATTTTCTTCTTTTCTCTCAAGGCTTCCCTTGCTGATATTCAACATTTTTTTCTTTTGATTACCATCTTTTAAAAGAAAGACATTTCAACAAAGTAAATGACAATGAAACTAAATACTATTTAATTAACAAATAATTCTGAAATTTCACCTTTGCCGTTATAGAATGACAAAATTTGAATCGTCCAAATAAAAAAATACAGTTTTTCTCAATGTTTTCCAAAGATGTAAGTCATGGGTTGCAAAAAGCGTCATTTCGTCTCAAATGTGAGAATATGGTAATGAAAGGGAATTCTTTCAGAAACAAATTCTAATTTCACCAAACCCATTGGCCATTACCAAACAGCAAAATTTTAAACTGGAAAGGCCAAATTTGAAAGATGCTGCAAATAATTTTCAAGTGGATGCAATTGTAACTTTTTTGGGTAGAAATCATTGTGGGAAATGAAGAAATTGCTTGTCACAAGCAATTTCTCCATTTTACATAATGTTTTCCAAAGCCATTATCTTGAGGGGAGTCAAGAGTCATTGTGTGGTAACCGGTAAATAGCATCAGTAGAAAAGGAGAAATAAAAGAAACCAACCTTAATCTGTTAATTCCCTGATTTATTGATTCCCAAACTGCTTTTGGTTTTTTACCAGAACCCTGGCACGTGATCTCTGCAAATCTAATATGGTTAGTGTGCATAAAATACATCAATTCCTTTCCCAAAATGCAAAAATAGTCCCTTTCAATTTGGAAGCTTCTACAGACATGTGTGGCTAAAAATGTAGAATTTGTGTACAAATATAAAAATCAAAAACAGAAAATATTGAGGCAAAAGGAGAAAATGCTGTTTATCAGCATTTGCTTCTTTTGCATCAATATTTCCCAAATCTTCCTTAAAACACCGCCTACAATGTCAAAAACATTGGCTAAAAAAAAAACAAAAAAAAAAAAAAAAACACAAATTAATTCATGAATTAGGGGGTGGGGTCGAGTAAATCTTTACATTGTGAACATCGAAAAGAAAATGTCGGCATTTACTTCTAATAAGTCAAAAGTATTTGGAATGTTCAAGACCGCTTGTGACAAAAGACAGAAGTAATGAAGACGATTAGAAAATGAATGCAAAGATTCCACATTTGTTTAATTAATTTTCTAAATGAATTATGCTTTACAAAATTACATTAGATCTAACAGAGACAGCGAGAATGAAAATAAAAATAAGTTTACGTGTTTCCTCGGCGATTCCATAGATTATAATAACTGAAAAGTGCGACCGTCAAAATTTATATTCATAATGACAATGGCGGCTGTTCACGAGCTAATCCGGGATTATTCACGAGCGAAATTCACGGGCATCGCCGACGGGTATTGTACTACACGGGTGGTCAACTAGGTCAATCTTTTCTGTGTGAAAACGAAGTAGACCTTTTCCAAACAATCGGTGGCATCGAGGTACATTAGGAAAAAGGCTTGAGAAATTATTGAAGCAAAAGGAGAAAATGATAATGCTGACAACCAACAATTATTTCTTCTTTCGCCCAATAGGCTACGTTTTGCTTCATTGATTAAAAAAAAAAAAAAAAAAAAAAAAAAACAAGAGAGAAAAAATATCCTACAGTTTTTTATTGATCAACATCCATTTTGTCGTCTGCCACACATTTTAGGCGTTGTCGTTTGGAAAACAAGGGCTATTTATAAGAATCTGAGGCAAATTCTTACTTACTGGCGTAGGGAGAGGGGGCCGTGGGCAGGCCCCAATAATTTAGAAGGGGGCAGCATATCCTTTGGCCCCCAATAATTCACGCATGAAAAAATATTTTCCTTCAGGAAAGGTCCAGGTATAAAATGCTGTCTGAATGTGCCCAGATTGCAGGAAATGGCATATTAAAATTCAATTTTTTTCTGGGGGGGGGGGGACCCCCAAGCAACGATACGCTCAGTCGGGTTTGCCCCCCATGTTATGAACCTGCCTACGCCTATGTTACTTTACCCCTATCAATTTGAATTTGGAAGAGCCTAAAATTTTGTCGTTTGGTACGTAATGGGTAAATGCTGCCAATTCAGACGGGAAAGGGGGGGGGGGGGGGGGTAGAGAAGATCATCAAGATAGAAGGGGAGAGACATGTCATAGATTCTATTTTCCGACTTATTTACTTAATTTCAGGCCAGAATTCCCGGAACGTGATTGAATAATTTTTCATACACTATTTTCGCCGACGTAGTGTTAAAACTTAAGGACTCAAAGTACCTAGTTGACGAAGACAAAATTAAACAGGCCCGTAGGAAGCAATTTCATATTGGGGTGGCTGAAGCCCCAGTATCTAAATATCAGGATGGTGGGCTATATTGTAGGAAAATTCAGTATTTTTGGCCAACTTTGGAGGGTCTTAGCCCCATTAGCTCCCCTGTTCCTACGGGCTGTTAAAGCTACCTCAAATACAAAGTATCCGTGTTCGATCATAAGAAACACTGAGAAAAAAGTGTTGTACAATCAATGGAACAAAGTCCTCTTCCACAGAAATACGCCCTTAACCCTTTCCCAAACAAGACCTGATTTTGACGTCCCTTATTGAAGAGGCTTGGGAAAACATTGACGCAAAAGAAGAAAGTGCTGGCGACCAGCACTTTCTCCTTATGCCTCAATATTTTCTGGGCTATAACATGCAGATTTTCTGATCAACATTTTCTGATCATAATTTACTATGTCGTCTGCAACCCCTTTGAATTTGGACCACCCTAAAATTTTGTCGTTTGGGAAAGGGTTAATTTACATTATAGAGGTTACCCGGCTCATAACTGGACATTTTCTCTCTTTCTTGTATGTTTTACTAAGTCTAAAGTCGTATTGAACAGGGCCTCCAAAAGGGATACTGTTCTGATCGATGTGGAATAAGGAAAATAATTGTTGGTCGTAAAAAATATGATTGTAAGATTTATACCTCATCCTTTTCTTCATAGACTAGGCAGCTGAAATTTCAGCGATAATACGCCCAGACTCTTTGCTCATAGACGTGGAATAACTCTTATCTTAAGCCTCTCTTACAACCGGTCGTACGTGCTCCTGCGTGCGGTCTGCGTGCGGTCTACGTCTTTCGTCGTGCGATGCACGCACGTGCAACGTACGATTTTTGTGGACGCAACCACGACGCAGACTGCACGCAGCAAAGAATTGACCGAGATTATTTTGAGGCGCTCTTACAACCCGTCGTGCGTCTTTATAAATCGTGCGATTTTGCAGCGTTTAAAAACGTACGATTTAAAAAGACGCACGACGGGTTGTAAGAGAGGCTTTACAACTGTTTAAAATTATCATTGTTTTAGAAGCAGAAGACAAAATTATAGACTGTTCCAAATTTAAAGATGATACTGGCGATACTTTCATGTGAATGGAGTTTTAGATTTGTTGGTCTTTCTGTGGAAAAAACATTGTGGAAAATGAAGAAATTGAGTTGAATGGTGTCAGCCCCCAGCTCCCACCCATTTCTATCGATCAACCCTACACACTACTTTCATGGCACTAAGGGAATTGCATGGTAAACAACCCGTGCAATAGTTGGCGAGCACAGTCTTCTCGTGATTCACTCGCGAAAATCTTTTGTACATTAAATAATGCATACAAAAAGATGTCCACATGTGAGAATTTGGGATTATTTAACCCTTTTCCATACAATATCTAGTTTTGACATAGGCCTAACTCAATGGGATCTGTAATTTGACCCTTGACACCTTCTAGTCTTGAATAGTCTAGATGGTGCCAAGGCTCAAATTACGGACCCATGTGGCCTAACTAATACAAATAAAAAGACCTGATAAACAGCATTTGCCCCTTTTGTCTCAATATTTCTGTGCTAGATCTATAATGCACAAAAATCCTTTCTATGTCCACATTCATTTCATGACCTGCATCAGTCTTCAAGTTGAAACGCATAGGATTTTCACTGGGTAGAAAACGCTCTTTGAAATAAAGAAATAGCAAGCGATTTAATCCAGTTAACCGTGACGCAATTTCGGACAAACAAATACAGTCGACACTCGTTATGTCGAAGTCAGAGGGGCCGTCAGAATATCTCGACATATCCGGAGTTCGACCCATCCGATTTTGATTATTTTTCGATTAAAACGTAATTTAACCATTTTTGATGGACATCGTATGCGTCCATGATTGAAATATAGTAGGAAAAGGAAAGAAATTGCTCGAAACGAGCAATTTCTATCCTTTACCTACTAAATTTCAATGGCTGTATTTGTTTCAGAATTATTTTGATTAAACATTTGATACCCATATGTTGAGGACGGGACATGACTTTAACTTCGACTTAAGCGGATTTTCGACTTATCCGATGTCGAGATAACGAGTGTCGACTGTAGTATTTCGTGGGTGCTGTTATAAAATCTCGTAACTACGGCTTATTTCAAGCCGTAGTTACGAGATTTTATGAAAACACCGTCGCTTTATCAAAACATAACGTTGAACCCAGTCTATTTTTAGCACAAAATTCATTGCTTTTTCTTCATTTTCCACGTTGTCTTTAAAACTTGTATCATTGTGGGTCGTCAAAAAGCGTAATCATGTGGGATTGTGTCAACAATTTATAGGGATGAATTTGTGCTAAAAATAGATTCGTTTTACTGTTATGTTTTGATAACCCGTCGGTGTTGTTATAAAATCTCGTAACTACGGTTTGAATCAATCAAGCCGTAGTTAGGAGATTTTATAACAATACCCACGAAATATTATTTGTTTCTCCGAAATTACGTCACTGTTTACTTGATAAAATCGTTCCCTATTGCAAAACTGCGGGAGTTTCAAACGAGCATGTAGCAAAGAGATTATTGAGGGATAAGGCAAAATGGTGGCTCTTAGCATTTTCTTCTCTTGTCTCAGTGTGTTTTATCTTTCGTTTTATAATTTACGTTCTGTCTGTCATAAAATTACAGTCATATTCTTTTTTGTTATCGATAACAAGCCTACATTATCATGATTATGAGCATTGTAAATGTATCACTGGCACGGCCGCTTATCTACTAAATCACAACATTTTGTTGTGTATGAAAAAAAGTTTAGAGGATATCCGGTTGGCAGTTAGAGGAGCCGACAAATCGGCGGGTGAAAGGTGAGTCTCGTCTTTTAATCGAAATGCTCTTGTTTCTAGCTCGAAAATCAAAAATCGGAGAATGTCATACAACCCTTTATTCATTTTCACATATTTGTGAGCCCCATCCAAACCCCGATTACCAGAGATTGAACGGAAATTCATTTTCTCCCGTTGCAAGGGTAGCCCCAATATTTACATTTCGTCAATCCTGGTGAGCGTTTGTCCACTTTCTGAGGATGAATGGACCAAAACCTGTGTGTATTATAAAATAGTTGTATGTAAATTACATCGCGCAAACAACATTTTAATTACTTACTGTCGATCTTTGAAGAAAATCTGTTCTTCCGGTCAGTTTGTGCGTTAGAGGATAGGTTGTGAGTAAGAGGATAGGTTGTGATTTAGAAGACAGAATGCATTCATCGCATTTAATACCATTTATCATTGTTTATATGCAAATTAAGCCAAACCGAAATACTCTATGTGATATGTCTATTATCAAAGGGTGAGTGAAATGGCATAACGTATTTTTACACCCAGTAAATTGATACATCGGGGACACAGACTTTTAACATTGTCTGCTTGTCTGCCCTTCTGCATGTGATAATTTAAAATGAAAATTTAAGTTAAGAGGGCGTTTGTGCGTTCTCATTTTAAAATTTCATACACCTGATATTCTTGTCTGCTACATCTTTTGCTTCGGAAAAGTCAAATATTTAGCCATTTTGTTAATGGGTGAAGTGTTTTCAAAAGTGTTTTCAAAATGACACAATTTTGGACTGCTTTATTTATAAAGAGTTACAGATGTGAGAAGTATATGTTTGAGGGCGTCAATATTGAGGGAAGGGCTGATAATCAACAATTTCTTCTTTCTCTCGATGTTTTCCGAAACTATTTTACAAGGGATTTATAAATTATATCTTGTATAGGATAGGATGTTTTAAGAAATCTTCATGAAGGAAATCGACTTTCTCTTGTTCCGTTGCTTTTACATGATGTGTAAATGGGATTATTTAACCCTTTCTCATACAAGGCATGGTATAACGTACTTATTAGAAAGGGACTGTAAAGTATTGACACAAAAGAGGAGATTACTGTTAATCAGCAATTTGTAGGCATATATGATTGATGACTTAATATTAAACATATTGAATCAATAAACAAAAAGATCTATGGATAAACAAGATTTACAGACTTGTATTTTTGACACGCCTTTATTGTCTCCGTTATTTCCACTTCTTACGCATTATATTTTAAAGAGGCTAGATTCTACTTTAGAGTATACAAAAATGGTTGGAATATTGCACAGTATTTACTTTGAATAGTATAAAGGTTCACATGAAGAAGCATAGAGTATAGACAGACAGAAAGAAACACAAAGGATAGTGAATGTTTATATCAAACATTGTTATAAATCTATTATGCATAAGAACCTTACATTCATTTAGATGAGATAATGTAATATGATATATAACTGGTGTGTAAACAGGGTTTTTCTATATCATATCACAATGAACTCGTACTCTGTCAAATAAAAATGACACAGTGATTCTTAAGTGAAATAAGGGTTTAATATTTGGACGGTTTAATCCCATTTGGTCTACTCCCAATTTGTCTACTCCCAATTTGTCTACTATTTTGGACATAATTCCCATTTCGTCTACTTTTCTAAACTTTGTATATCAATATGATATCATATGATTTTTATGCAATTGTTTGCATTTTTATTTCATCTTTTAATAAATTGGCTTAATTTCATATCTTAAAACAAAAAATAATGTTGTAAATTGATGATTTGACTTGAAAGTAGACGAGTTGGGACAGTAGACGAATTGGGACTCAAGGCACTAAAAAGACAGTAGACGAAATGGGAGTAGACCAATTGGGATGTTACCCTTTGGACAAGACTAGTCTAGTAATGAGAGTATTTCGGTTTGGCTTAATTCGCATATAAACAATGACAAATGGTATTGAATGCGATGAATGCATTCTGTCTTCTAAATCACAACCTATCCTCTTCCTCACAACCTATCCTCTAACGCACAAACTGACCGGAAGAACGGATTTTCTTCCAAGATCGACAGTAAGTTATTAAAATATTGTTTGTGCGATGTAATTTACATACAACTATTTTATAATACACATAGGTTTTGGTCCATTCATCCTCAGAAAGTGGACAAACGCTCATCAGGATTGACGAAATGTCAATATTGGGGCTACCCTTGCAACGGGAGAAAATGAATTTCCGTTCAATCTCTGGTAATCGGGGTTTGGATGGGGCTCACAAATATGTGAAAATGAATCATGGGTTGTATGACATTCTCCGATTTTTGATTTTCGAGCTAGAAAAAAGAACATTTCGATTAAAAGACGAGACTCACCTTTCACCCACCGATTTGTCGGCTCCTCTAACTGCCAACCGGATATCCTCTAAACTTTTTTTCATACACAACAAAATGTTGTGATTTAGTAGATAAGCGGCCGTGACTGGTGGTGAACTCGGCCAAAGCGAGGGACGTTTTTCGCGACTACAAGGTACAGATATTTCATGTTTAAATGCGCGTTTAAAAACCATTTTTACAATTTCATCAACTTGAAACTTTCGTCTGCAACACCTTATAAATTGGAACAGTTCAAAATTTTGCCATCTGGTAGCCTAATGGGTTAAAACTCAACTACTAAGCAGTGCCCTTTTCAAAAAGATCTAGCTACACTTGTGGTGAACTCGGCGAAAGCGAGGGTTTTCTAATAACAACAAATTTGTTCCAAAAATAGACCGGGTTTACGGATATGTATTGACAAACCGTCTGTGCTGTTATAAAATCTCGTAACTACGGCTTTATCGAAGCCGTAGTTACGATATTTTATAACAACACCGACGGAATACTATGATCGCGAAGAAACGTCCAACGCTTTGGCCGAGTTCATCACCAGTGAGCTAGATCTATATTTGTCACTATCGGCGATTTCACAATTCTACACATAAAAATGCAAGATCAGTTGTTATCTTGTTAACCTGATTACACACGAACTTAACAGGTATGTTCGTTTTATGACGGACTTCTCTTTCTTTTAGTCTATTTTTAATAATAGATCTAGTATTTCGTCGATGTAAATGCAAAACCTCGTATATTGTTTCTTGCGATTTTCAAAGTATAAACTTGTGTACCCAGTTAAAGACAATGCTTGCAGGTTTTGAGATATTTTACTGATCAGTATTGATGACCAATCATTTATGAACAATATGTCCAATTTTCAAGTAAAACATTTCAGTTTGGGAAAAGTTATTACACCTTGTTCCCTCCCCTTTGAAATTTTCCAAAAACGAGATACGAGGTTTTGCATTTACAACGGCGATTTTATTTATTATTTTTTTTAAGTTTCAATGTAGCCTAAACTTTCAAAATTCTCACCCCTCCAATGGCCATTTCAAAATCAAATAGACCTATGTCTAGATCTAGCCTACACACTACCTCACGGGTAGTGTAGGCTATATCTAGACATAGGTTGGAGTCTTAAGGATCCCTATGGTCTAAGGATTACGTCCTTAGACCATAGGGATCCTTAACCCATTACCACACAATGACTCTTTTTCGCTCCCCACGAAATAATGGTCATGGAAAACATGGTGGAAAATGAAGAAATTGCTTGTGACAAGCAATTTCTTCATTTCCCACAATGTTTTTCGTCCAAAAAGACACAAAAATCTAAAATTTCATTCACTTAAAATTGTCGTCTGCAGGATCTTTTCAATTTGAAACACCCTAAAATTTTGTCGTTTGGTAATGGATTAAGACTCCCAGCACTCTCAGATACTAAGA
Organism: Fragum sueziense; assembly: GCA_963680895.1. NCBI lineage: Eukaryota > Metazoa > Mollusca > Bivalvia > Cardiida > Cardiidae > Fragum > Fragum sueziense. Next base: position 10,231,397 of record OY804609.1, read on the forward strand.
TACAGGGCTGGGAGTTAAAATTTAAGGATCCCTATGGGATATGCTTAGACATGACCAAAGTCGGAAATATGTGAGAACCATAAATAAATCTTATAGTCTAGATGTAGACCCATAATTTCACGGCACAGTCTTGTTATTTTTCTAAGCTTTTCCAGAATGGCAGAGATCGAGATAACCACACACTCAGAGACCAACTTTGACCCGGAACAATATATCGACACAATATATTCAGGGTTTACTGGTCAGAGAGATGACGATAAGTTTGTCAAATTCATGCTAGATACGTTACACGAGGTGTTCAAAGATGGTGAAGGATATTTGTTATTCAATCAATCTCAAATCTCAATTCCGTAAATTGGCAAATATTCACTTTTCAATTGGATACGTGATTAGTTGGTCTGTAATCCGAGTCTTCTCTTATGCAGATTTCGCTCTTTGATATCTGGACGTCTCTCCATTTACTGGAAATGGAGAGACGTCTAAATATCAAAGAGCGAAATTTGCATCAGAGAAGACTCGGATTAGTTGGTCTGCAGACGAAACACGCCTCGGGTGAAAACATGCTCGGTTTATTTCCGACCTAGGTTTATTAGCGAATGTAAGACGATAAGAATGTAATTTAGACCGATATGTTTGATTTTGCTGCTCGTGCATGTTGAAAAAGATCACGGCGGGGAATCACGTGTCTCAACAATTACAGAAAATCTTCAATAATTCTAAAAAATGGTTTAGAGCAAAGAAGGTGGAAATACCAGCTGATTTTTAAGCACCGGCTGATTTGTAAAAGATCGAACACATCCAAAAAGTTTCTGGCATTTTCGCACCTTATCTGCTTCAAATCGAATTCAAATTCATTTCATATCAGAACAATTTCTGATGATTTTCGGAAATTGTTGTGCCAAGTGAATCCCCGCAGTGACGATCGAGACATCTCAATTATTGAAATTAAGTCTTTTACCAACGACAATATTTTGTGACAGGTTCAAATTAATTAGTGTTTCAGGTGACAACATTAATATCACCAAAGAAGAACATAATGTAGCCTACACTAGTTATAGTTTTGACAACTTTGAGAGAAAAGTGGAAAATGCTTCTCCAAGTCAGTGTTTTCTTATTTTCTTGCCATATTTTCCGCATAGGCATAGACCTACTGTTTTTACGTGTCATTGCTTTGGAAAATGGTTGATTTATTGATTGATTATTAATTACGTTTCCCCATACAGGAAAGATCAAAGGTGATCGACTATTGGATATTGGTACAGGCCCCGTTTGTCATGGCGTATACTCCGCGTCTAAATGGTTTAATGACATCGTTCTGAGTGACATATCTGATCCGAACCTTCAAGTTCTGAGAAAGTGGAAGGCTGGGGACGTGAAGCATCAAGAGTCGGTATTTAAATACATGATGGGACTCGATGGAAATAGGTAAATACCGTTGTCCTACTTTTAATTTTGCTTCAAACAAATTACAAAGACATTCAAAAAAATCTTATAAGGTTTTGCCATAATGATTAAGTAGAAAGCATGTTGTGTAGGCTAAGATCAAGTCTCGTGAAAATTATACAAATCCAGAGAGACAAATAGTTTTTTCTATTCAAATCAGCCAAGAACTTTTTGTAGTTCCTGAAGTAAAGTGTTGAATTAAAGTTTATTTAACCTTTTCCTTTATAAACAAATCTTAGCATATACCAAATAAATAGGCATTCCACAAGATAAGTGTTAAGTATGATTAAAGCAGTATGGAAAATCAATTAAAACATTGAAGGTTAAAGAGAGTTTTGATAATTGTCACCATTTTCTTTTGCTACATTTTCTTTCAGGGGTTCTCTACTTTCGTCAAAAATGTGGTTTGTTTTCCTGTACACAAACACTGCCTTTGTTGCTAGAGGAATTTTTGGGCTGTTTTCCTTTATTGGCCCTCTAGCAAACGGCAAAAATTTGGACTGTTCCAAAATGAAAAAAAGTTACAGACGTCAATTTCAAGTGAATGAAAATTTTACATTTTAAGCCACTCTAGAAAACGTGGGAAAAGAGGGAATTGCTTGTAACAAACAATTCCTTCATTTTCCACAATGTTTTTAAAATCCATTATCTTGTGGGGAATATGCCAAAACATTCATTGTGTGGGAATGGGTAAAAGATATTTTCATTTTCGTTTTCATTAATCATGCAGCGAGGACTGGGTGGAAGTCAACCGACAGCTTGCCAGGAAAGTAAGTGCAATAGTACCGAGCGACCTTCACAAGAGTAATCCGCTGGCCGGTACACAACTAGAACATACCAAGTTTGATGCAATAACACTGAAACTCTGCCAGAATGCTGCCTCACAGACGGTCGAACAATATAAACAATGTGTGGACAATTATAGGTAAGATTTCTGTACAAAAAACGCAGTAACTACATCTTATTCAAGCTGTAGTTAAGACATTTTTAAACGTTTCCGACGTCTAATGGCAATTCATTCAGCAAGTGAAATAAAGTTTGGTGCAATAACTCTGAAACTGTGCCAAAACGCCGCATCACAGACGACCAAGCAATATAGACAGTGTGTGAAGAACTTTATAGCTAAAATGAATCGTCCGCTGTGTTAAAAAAACAAAACAAAACAAAAACGACATAACTACAACTAACCCTCAGTCCCAGACCCCGATTTAATTCCAAGGAGAATATCCCATAATTCTTAGTGGACGGTCAGGTGGACACAGGACATTGATCAATCGCAATAGCTCACCCTGAGCACTAGCTTATCGATATTAACTTGGATCTTGATCAGACTGAGTTTATACACAGGTTGATCTAGACCCACGTTGTTCTCAAATGGCAAGGGAGCCTTTTAATCTTTTCCAGATCCTGCTTCAACTACATTTTCGTGATTAAGTTTTCAATATAATCAACCTTTCCATTTTCTCCTTTTTCCAGCAAGTTATTGAAGCCGGGCGGTCACATCATCGCAGTGGACATTCTAGGCGAAGACTACTACACGATCGGTAAACATAGGTTTAAGGTACTTCATGCTACCGAGGAAATTATCAAGAGTATTTACACAGACGCTGGGTATAATATAGTGGAGTGGATTAAAGCCAAGCCCGACCAGTTTATGGATTATCCGCCTTTTGTTATGGTTGCAACAAAAAACTGACTAATGTAGGATTGCAAAAAGTAAGACTAGTAAGGAAATGGATTATCAAGAATCATGGGAGACAGATCATATTCCAAAACGAGTATTTGTGGAACAATTCAACTTTACAAAGATAAAGTAGAGACAAGCAGTGACAAAGAATGGCTGCTATAACGTTGGTATATCAGACAGCAAATTTTGCTCTGAATCCAAAGATGCTGCAAACAACAATTTCAAGTGAATAAAATTCCTCTTTTATTGGTATTTTTGGGTAGAAAACATTATGGGAAATAAAGAAATTGCTTGGCACAAACAATTTCTTTATTTTCCAAAATGGTTTCCGAAGCATTTATCTTGTGGGAAGTCAAAAGGCGTCACTGTGTGGTAACGGGTTAACTGAATGCAGCTGTTCTTGCCTTTTCGATAAAATAAACCACAAACAAGTCAAAATTTTCTTTTTACATTCATGTATTCAAGTTTTGGTTTGTTAAACATTCCTGTACAACTGTCATTCAACATAAAATGAAGATAGCAGCACTTTATACACATTCATCAAAGGTAAATAACCCTTTCCAAAACAAGACCTTGTATAGAAAGGGTTGAAAAGCATTGAAGGAAAAGACATTGCTGATAACCAGCAATATTTCTCTTTCCCTCAATATTTTTCAAGATGTAACATAGTTTGTGTTTTCAATTATATCTGTTCTTGGTCTGCAAATCCTTTGAATTTAGGCCAATCTGAAATGTTGCTGCTTGGGAATGGGTAAAGAAATACATGTATAAATTTTCGTTATCAATATGTAAGTCAAAACATGTTTCGACCCATTCCCAAACATGAAAGTGTCTGTAGACGACAAAATAGTTGTTGATAAATTAAAATTTTTTGTACAATATAACTCAATAAATAATGAGGAAAAAGGAGAAAATGCTTCTTATCAGTATGATAAACAGCATTTTCTTCTTTTGCCTTGATGTTTTCTGAAGCATTTAACATTACTTTATTAGGAACGCCAAAGCAGGTTGTGTTAGGGAAAGGGATAAAGCAGCTATTTTAATACATTTCTGTCAAATAATGACATTTAACAGAGCACTTGCAAACCTTCAAACATTTCATCAAATGAGCTCAACTTATAAATGCAACAAACTGGATTCAACTTGTCAGCACAACAAAATGATGCCCAATGAAATATGATAGACATAAACCTCTCCTCATTTTAAAAGCCTTTGCAGAGGTAAAAAGTGTGAGAAATGTGTATGTTACAGCACGGAAAGCATTGAGAGAAATGAAGAAAATGCTGATTATCAGCATTTCCTTCCTTTCTCTCAATGCTTTCGAATAATTTCTTGATCAAGCATGTCAACAATATTGTGTTGTTAAGGAAAGGTTAAAAATGACATATTTGGGAAAGAGGTAAACATTAGATGCAGCATGGTTCTCATATTAAAGTTTTACTAACAATAGCTAGAACATTTGTTTGAATGAACTTTTTGAGTCTGGACCAGTCAAAATGTTGTAAGTTGGTTAAAATAAGTTAATTTGTAAGTTTAATTAAATAAGGTTCAATCTTTATCGAGTAAACCATAAAATAATTTTGGACAACCAATAGAATTTTGTAGGTGTAATTCTAAACCACGCAACTACAGCTTGGTTGAAGCTGTAGTGGTTTACCAAAACACAACGGTAATCCCAGTCTATTTTCAGCACAAAATTCTTGCTATAAGGCAAGCACCTTGCAGCACTAATAAGTTGAACCATCATCCTTCATCAATCTTCCAAATCTAGTGTCTCCAAATCTTCTTCTACCAAATCAAGATCTTCTCCATCAAATAAATCCTCGTCAATTTCAATGTTTGTATCACCATTTTTCGTGGCAGCCATTGCCATGGCGATGGCAGCATCACTCTCCGACATGTCGCCGGCGGCACCAGCTGGCGGAAGAGCACCTGCTTCATCCATCTTCCCATCCTCACCTGTGTGGAGAAAATGTAACGAGAGTTACAGAAAACATGAAAAATATGATTTATGGTTCATTAAACCATAGGTTGTGGGTGCTCATTGGAATTGTCTCAGTAGGACAATTCCAATGAGTACCCACTACATAGGGTATGAATTCAAACTAACTGTAGACTTTCCAAATATATATATGAGCCAGGATCTGGAAAAACGTCCCTTATAGCATTTGAGAACGACATGGTTCCAGATCAGCCTGCGTATACACGCAGTCTGACCAGGAACCATGTTGTTCTCCAATAGTTTCCTCATGGTCTTTTGCAACTATTTGAGAGTAACATGGATGGTGGCTAGACTGCATTAAAACACAGCATGGTCTTGAAACCTGGCTCTCAAATGCTATAAGGGACGTTTTTCCAGATCCCGGCTCATATATAATATCATACAAGATATTGTAGACAACAACTGTGTTTGATTGATTGGAATTTCATGCCTCTTTTGCATGGATTCCTGTCATATCTCATACCAGCACTACCACACATCCTTACTGAACCTCAGAACTCACCCAAGGTACAGCTCGCATGTTTTTTGGCCATTTTCACACATCACCGCGATTCAATTTCGGGTGAAAATACGCAACGCCAGAGATGAGCCACGATTTTCCACTCGACCACTGCGAATCGCAGTGATTTGTATGGACAAGCTTTGACTATACCTGGCATTTCCACTCTGCAGGCGGTAAATCGCAGAGATTGATGGAAATTGAGAGTAAAAAAACGCGGTGGTCACAATGAAAAATCACCACGACAAACAGCAATTGTGAATGATATTTTACTTTTCTTCATTCTAAGTAAAAACTTTAAAAAAGGTTACACCAAATCCAACCACCAGCAACTCGTCTGAAATAGACAATTCGTAAGTAAGTAAAGCATAAAACATACCATCATGCACATCACCATTACACAATCCACCGGGCGGCTCCCCCCCATTTTTTAACGCTTGTTTATTTTGCGTGCCTGAGTTATCAACATCAGTTGGCACAAACATGTCCAGATTGACCTCCTGTACCGTGACTTTTTCTGTCGTCTCATCGTCTTCTTCGACTTCGCGTTCGAGTGCACCTTCTGAGGCTTCTGCGTCGTCACCTTGTATGAGGTCCGGATTGAACTCAAACATTTCTCTACCACTTATCTACAATACAAAATGTATTTGTGATCTGTCATGCTGAAAGGGACCTTGTCAGACGTTCATAAAACCAACTTTTGAGAAACCTATCAGACTTGGTAGAGGTCAAACAGATGCCACATTTTGAAAAATTAACATGCTATAAAATTCTAGACACAGAAAATTACGATATTATCGTATGTTAGGGTGAAGTTTCAATCTTAGCAGACAAACTTGAGTTAACTTCCCGTAAGGTACCTTTTAGCTTGATGGGTCACATTTATGGAACATCATTTGGGTTTAGACAAGAAATGAGACAAGACAGACAGGGTGATTCCTATATAATACAGCTATGATAAGAATACTGTTGCGAGCCAGCGGTCGGTCGAAGATGTACAGATGGGGAAAAGGGGTGGGGTTGGACTCCAGATAATTAAATTAATTTTGAATAAAGAAAACAAAATCAGAGTGTTTGAGTTCTTAATATAATTTAGACCTTTGTAGATCTAATGATAAAGTTACATGAAAATAATACAACAATCCCTAACAATGAATAATTTCCTTAAAAGATGACACAAATAAAAGCTGATGTACGGAAAACACTTAATAAATCTAGAATTTTGTCTAAGAATTAAGTTCCAAATTTTTGTCAGGTGTGAAGCCGTTAAAGAAATGAGTGGTGTGAAACCACTGCCTTAAAACGTAAATAAAATTACCTTAATCAATGAATTAAACAAGTGTGAAATTTCCTATTTAATCCTATTGTCAACAAAAGCAAAAATAAAGAATCTTAACTAAAATAAAAATAAAAAAATAAAGAAAAAATTAATAACGGAAGTGCTTCCGAAAAAAATCAAGTCTGGAGTCAAATTTCTAAGTCCGAACATGGGCTTTTATACTGTGGTTTCCAACAATTTTTCTTGTGGGATTTCCAACAGATTTCCAACAAAATAATTTGTTGGAAATTCGTCACACAGAAAATCTTGTTGGAAAATATTACTACGCGAAGTGCTGTAGGTACTTGATAACGAATTTTGATGACTAAAAACCTACGTAAGACAAACTATGATAAATATCGAAGAATAATATGTGTCATCTTTACCTAAAATGAGGATTATAAAATGCAGTTGTGTAATATTTGTTTTTCGAATAAGGCGCTATTTTCTCGGGTGAGATAGAATCGATGAGTCGGTAAATGACGTCATCAATTCTATCACGTGGAGCAATGAAAAATCAAAACAAACATGGCTGCAGCGCGTGACAGAAAAATATGTCAAATCTTCGAAGAGCCAATATTACACAAAATATACGCTACACAGTTCTGATATGACGACGAGGTGAGTGAGTAACGAATGCGTAAGCCTAGCAGACTGATACAAAAGGACTCGTATCAGCATCTAGACTGAAAATAAGCATTTATTCAATGGAAAATCGAGATCGAATGCACTCGAGGTCTGGCTCGTTACATCACCCCCTCCTAATATGCCTAAGTTCCAACAGGCATACAAAATAATACTCTGCATTACAATAATATGGTAAGTTATATGTGAAAGAGTCAATTGGTAATGTCAGTTCTCTTAGTAATTGTTAAATATCTTAATGAAATGATAACAGTCTTGTTAGATTGTATCATCTGTTTCTGTCTCTACTGTGTTGTCTGTATCTGTTTCTCTTTCTATACTATCATCTCTATAATGTTGCTTGTCCATTCTCTCTGTCCTGCTCTTTGTTTCTATAATTTCTTCTTTCAACTCTTCTAATCTTTCTCCTCTTCTTTCTTTTCATCTTTCTTTTCTTCTTTTCTCTCATCTTTATCTGTTCCATGTCCTCTAGCTATTTGTTATCAACCTTGAACACCTTATTTACCTGCAATTATCACTTTCTCATTTTCTCATTTCAGATGTGTCATTTACAAGATTACTAGCTGAGTCACTTGACGACTTTTACTTTCTGCTGAAATGTGATCTATTGGACCCAAAACTTGTCACTCATTCCCGACACCGCCATCCAAATAGCCTTGACGCGCCTACACCCCTTGTGCATCCGCCAATCTATTCACCATGGACTTCCACCGCAGGAAATCTTGTGACCTACCACCACAGGTCCTTCATCCCATCCGATCCAAAACTCGTCACTCATTCCCGACACCGCCATCCAAATAGCCTTGACGCGCCTACACCCCTTGTGCATCCGCCAATCTATCCACCATGGACTTCCACTGCGGGAAATCTTGCGACCAACTACCAACTCTACCACAGGTCCTTCTAGATCACCATTTACAGTCCTCAAGCTTCTCATCGGACAAGTTACTTCAACATGAATCTGTGAATATCACTGTCAAATTCTCTCTTGCAGGTTCTACTTGTGTTGGTCATTTGCTGTATAAGGCCCAAGCCGCAGTTCTCTCTATCCAGGCTGACAGTCTTACACCCTTCACACCCTTTGTGACAGTAAGCTGTCCCGGCCTAGCATCTCTCTTGATCTGCACAGCTTCTCCTTTTCCAACACATGTTCTGGTTCTCTTCTCTTTGTAGATCTAATCAGAATGAAGTTCTTCTTTACTGCTATCCTCAGTTCAGGCCATCTCATCTCAGTCTTCTACTGTCTTGAGCCCCTGCTGTGATAAGTCCAAGCCGCAACTCCCTCCAGGCTGACAGTCTCACACCCTTCACACCCTTTGTGACAGCGAGCTGCCCCGGCCTAGAATCTCTCTTGAGTAGACCCAGCTTCCCTCATCCACCAACAAGCCTCAATCCTAGTCCTCTGCTGCAGTAAATAGACTACATTCTGTAAAATCTGAAAGTAAAGAACAAAAATTATGCATGTCAAGGCAAACTGATAGTAAGTGAAAGCTGAAATATTCTAATTCATCTGTTTGTCTGGAGCTTTCTTGATTCTACCTACATATATGTATTGGTTCGTTTCAAACTGTTGCTTGTAGTTATAATGGGTAGCAGGCTGATCCGGATCTTTCAGATGCAGGGTTGCTTGTTTCTGTTTGCTACCATCTTCTTTGTTCTGTTGGAACTGTGTTCTTCTCATGTACCTGTCTTGTTGGTTGGTGCTTCTGCACACTTTGTCTGGTATCACTGTATTGTTTGCCCCTGTATCTGTTGTAGATAGTACCGTTTTCTTTTCTAGGGTTCCCAGTACGGATAGACTGTTGTTCCCTGGCCTTATTCGGATTGGGTCGGTACTGTAATTAACATTGTTGTGGTCATTACTGTCCTCATAGGCGTCGCCTCGACCGCTAGGTTCAGCCTCTACAAGTTTAAATGGTTCTGGTTTTGTCTGTATTGGTTGGTACTTTTGCCCTTTTCTTGCCTTTCTTTGTCTTGCTCTTGCTGCTTTGCCCTCTGTGGACAGTCTCTAATGAAATGTCCTCCTTCCCCACATGCAAAACAGGTATATTCTGTCTTTTCTTTCATTGCGTCTTGGCTGATTATCTGGTTGAGTTTGGATATGACTTCAAGCAAGGCCGCATGAAGGGAGCTTGACGCTTTATCTTCTTGTTTTAAGTCTCTTTTCGCGTCTCTTGGTCGTCTCTCAGGTATCGGTCTGCTTCGACATATTCTTGCCTCGGTGATTTCGTCTGTGTCGCCTTCTGAGTCAGATTCTTCTTCTGATGAGCGATCGTCGTAAACTGGTCTGGTGAATCTCTTCATTTTTGGTTTGTTATAGTGATCTCTCTCTTTGCTCTGTCGCACATGACGGAATCTGACTAGGTGGTAGACAGCTTCATCTATGGTCTTTGGGTCTTTGTTGAATTCGACTTCGAATCTTGCTTCGCTGTCTTTCAGCCCATCGAGAAAACGTCGAACCAGATCTTCCTGTCGGACTTGGTTACCCCTTGATTTATAGGCCTTTGTGTAAAGTCTTTTTAATTCTGCTGCATACTCCTCAGCAGTCTCTCCATTTCGCTGGTCTCTTTTGCTGAATTTTGCTGCATAAGATTGTTGAGTCTCTATTACTCTGAACTGGTTGGTTAGTTCCTCTCTTAGCTCATTGTAATTGAATAATTTCCATCTGGGGAGCTGTGTATAAACAAAGTCACCAGCATGGCCTTGTAGTCTTGGTAGGATGTGATCTACCATGTCGTCTTCATTCCATTGGTTCCGCTCAGCGATCACCTCAAACCGATTTATCCACACCGACCAATCTTCCTTGTCTGTAAAAGGGGGTATCTTAATGTCGTTGTTGCTTGATTGTCGCTGTGACCTATGCTGTTGGTACTCTCTATCTAGATGCTGTTCAAACCTGTGTCTGTGTTGAGGTGGTAGGCTGTCTTGTCTATGTTGGTCCCTATCATTCATATAGGGTCTGAAGTTGGCCTGAGGGAAATGCCCTGTATAGCTGTGGCTCTGCGGAGGGGATGACCAGGCTGCATTTGTTGCACTTTCCCTTCTATGGTTCCAATTTGGTTCTCTCATGCTGTTTATCTGCTCGTGCTGGTTACTAGTTCTATATATGTTGTGCTGGTTACTCCCATCGACGCCTCTGTCGTGAAGTAACGGTCTTGCATCACATCTTTCTATTCTGTTTTGCCCTGCTGCATCATTTGATAGGTAAGTAGTATGCCTTTCAACCTCAGGATCTGTCATGCAGGATGGGCTAGTCCCTTTGTTCGTTCTGTATACTGGGTTGTTAGGCTGGTTGCTCAGCATGTCGCCTCCGGCTGTGTCGCTTTCTGCTCTGCAGGATGATGAGTGTTGTCGCTGCAAGCTGTTCTGGTGCGTGACCTCTCCCTGTCGCCCGACATTATCTACCGAGTCGATGTCAAGTGCTGCGCTGTCCGTGTTACTCTCACACTCTGCTGTAGCTGTATACTGCAAATGGCTGCTGTACTCTGTGTCATCCTGCTGCCGCTCTGCTGCGCCTTTTCTTCTCCCCATTATAGTAATCTGCCGGTTGTGAGTTCGAATCTCTGGATCCACTGTACTGTAATGACTTGTAGTAGATCCCACTTCTTGGACACCAGGTTTATGTTGCGAGCCAGCGGTCGGTCGAAGATGTACAGATGGGGAAAAGGGGTGGGGTTGGACTCCAGATAATTAAATTAATTTTGAATAAAGAAAACAAAATCAGAGTGTTTGAGTTCTTAATATAATTTAGACCTTTGTAGATCTAATGATAAAGTTACATGAAAATAATACAACAATCCCTAACAATGAATAATTTCCTTAAAAGATGACACAAATAAAAGCTGATGTACGGAAAACACTTAATAAATCTAGAATTTTGTCTAAGAATTAAGTTCCAAATTTTTGTCAGGTGTGAAGCCGTTAAAGAAATGAGTGGTGTGAAACCACTGCCTTAAAACGTAAATAAAATTACCTTAATCAATGAATTAAACAAGTGTGAAATTTCCTATTTAATCCTATTGTCAACAAAAGCAAAAATAAAGAATCTTAACTAAAATAAAAATAAAAAAATAAAGAAAAAATTAATAACGGAAGTGCTTCCGAAAAAAATCAAGTCTGGAGTCAAATTTCTAAGTCCGAACATGGGCTTTTATACTGTGGTTTCCAACAATTTTTCTTGTGGGATTTCCAACAGATTTCCAACAAAATAATTTGTTGGAAATTCGTCACACAGAAAATCTTGTTGGAAAATATTACTACGCGAAGTGCTGTAGGTACTTGATAACGAATTTTGATGACTAAAAACCTACGTAAGACAAACTATGATAAATATCGAAGAATAATATGTGTCATCTTTACCTAAAATGAGGATTATAAAATGCAGTTGTGTAATATTTGTTTTTCGAATAAGGCGCTATTTTCTCGGGTGAGATAGAATCGATGAGTCGGTAAATGACGTCATCAATTCTATCACGTGGAGCAATGAAAAATCAAAACAAACATGGCTGCAGCGCGTGACAGAAAAATATGTCAAATCTTCGAAGAGCCAATATTACACAAAATATACGCTACACAGTTCTGATATGACGACGAGGTGAGTGAGTAACGAATGCGTAAGCCTAGCAGACTGATACAAAAGGACTCGTATCAGCATCTAGACTGAAAATAAGCATTTATTCAATGGAAAATCGAGATCGAATGCACTCGAGGTCTGGCTCGTTACAATACTTACACCTAACATTTTTCCCTGGGTAAAATCTTGTTTCTTTTTGCTTTGGGTGTCTTTCAAGGCTTTCAATTTTTCTTTTTTCTGAAAATAATTTGGTAGATTGTTGAAACATGTATGTCATTGCTTTTATACCCCAACTCAATTCTATATATGTACATAATCTGGGATAAAAGCTGATTAAAGAATAAATAAAAATTATGTCGATTTTTTATATGATATGTAGGCAAAATGTCACTTTTCTTAGTGAAAATGTTACTGCATTTGACCAAAATAACAATACTTGATAGCATAAGTTCAAAGTTAAACGAGAATCATTACAGTTGTTTTGATGATCTTGAGACAAGAAAGCTGCCTAATCTTTAGGAACAAAGAAACAGATAAGAGCCATTCCAATTTTTATATTGCTAATCCAAACTTGATGTTTTGTGCTCTCATTTGAAATGCCATAATATGTCAATTCCAGTGAGTGACTACAGTTCAAAAAGCCAAAATGACTGAACCTTTCCCCAAACAAGCCCCTATCACAAGCAATTTCTTCATTTTCTAATATGTTTTCTAAAGCCTTTACCTTGTGGGGCGTCAAAAAGTGTCCATGGGTTGAAGAAATTTCTAACATTTAACATTACCTTTCTCTCTTTCCATTTCAAAAAGGTTTCTAAAGTAACTTTTGTGGTATTTGGCCCAAGTGCTGCTCTCTGAAAAAATGTAGGTTAAAAGAGTAACAATACAGCTGGTTTACAACAGTCAAAAGTTCAGGTGGAATACCCGTAATGTGCCCATTTTGAGATTCATAAAACATCACATTTTTTCGGGCGTCGTCGTTTCATATCTGAACCTATTCGAGCGCGGTTTTAAACATTCTTGAAACCGAAACCGAATAATTCCGACATCGTAAGAATCTCATTAGGGGTGGACTACCTTAAATGTGCTGCTTTTTTGGCATTAAGGTAGTCCACCCCTAATGAGATTCATGAAAGGCAGGGTTTTTTTTTTGTGTGACATCTTTAACATCTGTTACGTATAAAAACCTATCTGGACGACATCATAAACATTCCACAGTGGAACATTACACCAAATGTTTACGCCGCCGCCCGAAAAATTCAGACATCCTGTGAATCTCATCACAGCTGCAGCATAAAATGGCAATACCTTGAAGATTGATATATCACATGATTAAGTCAAAAGTTTAAGGAAAAGTTCATAGCGTCAAATACCCACTACGTTTAAAGTTCAGTAAACTTTAGATCCCGATAAAAGACCTGGCAGGGCATCTCTAGCTATTGGCTATAGATGCTCTTTCAGGTTATTTATCAGGACCTGTAACAAATTAACCAATTGAATAAAACAATATTCCATCCAAGACATTTGTTGATGCAATATGGGCTACTCGCCAGACAGCAGACATCAGTGTCTATTCTAGGAGGGGGATTGTGCATTTTAGCACATACTTTTGAAAAATTCCCCTATTTTTTTAAAAGTTTTTTTACATAGAAAGAGAGCAAAGATTACAATCTTAGACGCAATGTTTTCCCGTCTTTGTCGCAATGTTGTTGATTTTCAACAAATCCCTCCCTACTTTTTAAATCCTAGAATAGACACTTAGACATACCTTTGTCATATGTCAGAAAGATGGTCTAGCCGACTGGAGACATATCCCTCAACGACACACAATATTTAACCCATTACCTGACGGCAAAATTTTAGACTGGTCCTAATTCAAAGATGCTGCAGGCGACAATTTCAAAAGAATGAAATTCAAACCTTTTTTGGTCTTATGAGGTAGAAGAAATTGTGGGAAATGAAATTGCTTGTCACAAGCAATTTCTTCATTTCCCACAATGTTTCCTCAGCAACATGTTTCTTGGTAGATCTAGTCGTCCAAAAGTGTTACTGTTTGGTAATGGGTTAAAATAGATTCACCTCTCTTTCGACTAGCTCTTCTATAGATATTTCTTCCTTTTTCTCTCCTTTTTGTTGATCTTTCTTTAATACAAAACCTGAAATAAATAACATGTGTTTGTGAAACACAAATGAGCCCAAAATGGCTGTATTTCTAAAATGCTAAGTTTTAGTGTAAAGGGTTAACAGATGACCTTGAGTCATATTGCATGGAACAGATAGATATCTTTGACAAAAATTTGCCAAATTTGAGCTCTGTATGTCTAATACTTTTGAAGAAAAGGCAAATGTTAAGTTTTCGGAGAAACAGATGGACAGACAGATTGACAGTGACAGACGGACATGAGTAAAACAATATGCCCCCGATCTTTTGATACGAGGGCATAAAAGAAGGCATTTTCTCCAAAATATTTAGCTTTACAAAAATAAAATTTTAAGGGTCTCCTGATATTCCTAAGGGACTCCCAAATTTCTAATGGGGTGTCACGTCAGGATACCAGGCAAAATAAGTTAGTGTCAACCCCTTGTCAAATAATATAGTTTAATAAAAAAAAACTTACCTGGAGGCAGGGGGTGTCTCACCGTGTCTGTATATACAATTATTTCCTCCAGTGTAACAAGCAATATCTTCATTTTCCACAATATTTTCTATTCCAAAATGGAAAGATTTCTAGAATTTCCTTAACTAGAAATTGTCATTTTACGCCGTTTTCCATGGATTCCTGTTGTTTCTCATACTGGTACTACCACAACACCCTAACCGAGCCTCCAGCTGCTCACCCACATAGGTTCATGATATCAAACCATTGATGGGTGACATTTTTGTCAGAAAGGGTATTTGCCGCGGCCGGGATTCAAACCCGGGACCTCTCGAGTGAGAGGCAGATGCGCTACCAACTGCGCTAAGTCTTCAGCCCTTTCAAATTGGAACTGTCCAAAATTTTACAAAACTCACCAGGTGGGAGGGCATGTCTGTAAATACAACTATTTCCTCCATTTGGACAGCTCCAAAACCATCCGTATTTACCATTCTCGACTGCCTCTAGGAAATACTTGCAGATCTGAAAGTCAAAAAAGAAAATATTGTCTCTTTTTAACAGAAACCTCATGACAACAGCTTGCTTAAAGCTGTAGTTACAAGGTTTTCAATGAAAAGCTGCCATAATGTTCAAATTACAAGATGTGTTAGGTTGAAATTCAAAACAATTTCTTTTAATATTTTATATAATTTGTAATCTGTAAGGCAAGACATTATGTCCCGCCTGCAATAATTTGACAATGGTTTCTTATCAAAATGCTAAACATACTTTTATTGTATGATATATTGATAATTTCATAATGTAAAAGTGTGTATGCTCAAGGGGGATCCTTAAAAGTTTTTAAGGATTTAAAGGGCAAATGTCATTTTAAAGGGTCTTAATCAGCTATTAACTTCATTGTTTTGTCCAAGATATGTGTATATTGTCTGTGTTGTTGCAAAATCTCTTAATCTCAGCTTTAATCAAGCTGTAGTTACGAGGTTTTGCAATAACACTGACAAAAAACTGAAATCACTCACAATGGTAGTTTTCTGTTTATTTTTGTCTGATTCTCCATGTTTCTTATTAACAACCTCTTCTAACTTCTGTTCGTCCCAGTTCTCCATTTTATCTGAAATACACGAGACGTCATAGAGGGGTTATGCTCCCGTAATAAGTGTTTGTCACAAAAATAATGTTATCATACATTAAGCCCCCTTTTCCAATGACAGCTTTTTGGTGCACATATTATTTATTGTATACAAAATGTTCTACAACTTGTCATTTATCACACCAGTGCTCTCAATAAGGACCAATTTCAGGAAGTCTTGGACTTCCATGTCCAAATTTCAGGAATTTTTCCAGAAAATCAGGAATTTTTCAGCGCGTTTTCGCGATTTCGAAGTTTTATGAACTAATGAAGGAAAAGAAGAAATAGTTAAATACAAACATATCTCTTCCTTTTTTCAATATGACTTATATTGTTTGCTCCAAGTTGCAACTCTTCTCCTTGTGGCAATCCAGTTCAAGCTTGACCAGTCTTAATTTGTCATCTTGGCAGTCTGATTTTAACCCTTTTATATAGTTACTTCATAATATCTGCAAGATATGACCTTAACCCATCACCACACAATGACTCTTTTTGACTCCCTACAAAATAATGACCATGGAAAACATGGTGGAAAATGAAGAAATTTCTTGTGACAAGCAATTTCTTCATTTTCCACTAAGTTTTTCATCCAAAAAGAACCAAAAATTGAAATTTTCATTTATCTGCAGAATCTTTCAATTTGGACCACCCTAAAATTCTGTTGTTTGGTAATGGATTAAGATAATCATATGAAATGATGATATACGTAGATTGGTGCATATATTCACTGAATAGCTAATTGAGGAAAGGGTTTCTTTGTTATGAACTGGCGAGAATCTGACTTAAAAAGTGTATGACGTGGCGTGACGTCACACAGGCTGTCTGGAATGTAGAACAAAATCCCAGTCAAATTTATGTACTAAAAATAGATAAACAGCTGATTAATCATATTACAGTTTTTAAATTTCGTGGATAGTTAAAGGTTGGAGTTAATTGAACAACCATTTTGTTTTAGAATTCGTGTTTATTTCTGACACTGTAGATGAAACAGGACAAAAGTATTGAGTGACTTTCTTTGTCAATGGATATAAAACACTTTGAGGGTAAATAATGCACATTTCTTTATTTGATTTAAATACGATTTTTGACATGGACTTAGGTTCTACTGACAAACAAAGAATCTGCATAAATTAACATAATGAATGAGAATTTGTATATAGAACGTAGCCGACGATTTGTTTAGAAATTTGCGACCAGTAAAAATATTGGTGAATGAGAAAATATAAAGATCTGCATTCAGTGCTTTCCTTCAATATTTTCGAAACTAGTTTTGTTGAAGTCAAATAAAAAGTTTATGAAATTCAAAATATACATATTGG
Source organism: Fragum sueziense (assembly GCA_963680895.1). NCBI lineage: Eukaryota > Metazoa > Mollusca > Bivalvia > Cardiida > Cardiidae > Fragum > Fragum sueziense. Next base: position 10,248,606 of record OY804609.1, read on the forward strand.
CGCCCTCTGTGGCGAATTTGTTTGATAAAATTAGGCTATAGCTTCACGGCAAATTGTGCAAAGAAGTCTGTTTTTGGATTCATTAGTTTCAAGCCACGAAAACATGGCAAACCATCTTTTTTGTACTGATTTGTGATACCGATTTTCAGATTTTGTTTTCTCAGGCGATTTGTGCGTTGTTGTTTTTTTTTTTTTTTTTTTTTTTTTTAGGTGATTTTGAAACAGACGGATGTTTCCGTTATGACAGCGACATCGTAGGATGAATTAGAAAAGAAACGAGATCTAGCCAAAATCAAAATGCACTGCATGATTCTTTCCAATGAGCGTTGATTGAGCGTTGATACCATAAATCATGGGGCTTAGAAAGTTTAGAATGAATTAATTGCAGTTACTCGTTTATTTCGTCTCCTTTAATCACAAATGTTTGGAAAATAACAACATTCCTCGATCTTTGATTGCATGCCTAATTAATCAAAATTGTCAGTTAGTGTGATGCTCCTGTAGTATATTTAAAGACGGTTGATTACTTACCGAATTCATTACTGTCAAAGCAATTAAACGATTACGCTAATCATACATAATTGGATACACACTGGACTGATTACACCGGTATATGCCTTGTGTATTTGTCACTTCTAGGGACCATAAACGCCTCCCGGCAATTTTCTCGACACGCTTATCGGGTGCTTTAACTGGGTGATTACCCTTTACAATTTTTTTTACAGACGTCCGGGTTTAAATTCTTGGCAGTCAGCAAAATTTTTGGGACGTCTGCGAGACGCCCAACTTCAAAATTCCGGACGTTTTTTCGCGAAAATCGGACGTAATATACGTCGACGTCCGCTTATTGAGAGCACTGTTATCACACAAGCATAAAATTTCATTAAATTCTGCATTTTAGATGAAGAGAAATTAGAGAAAAACTATAGATTTCTATTTTAAGGCCCCCATCTCCGTGACGCAGCCACAAATTAGGAAACAGAGAAAAGGTCTCTAGGGATTGTCCAAGGGAAATAACATGCGAAATTTCATTGAATTTGGTCCAAGGATTGCCGAGATCTGGCTGTGGATGGACTGACGGAAGGACAGTCGGACGGACGGACAGCATGGCAACTATATGCTCCCAGACATTTTTTGGGGGAGCATAATAAAGCTTAACATTAACTCTTTCCCATCCAGCAAAAAGTAATAAGTTCGACAACTCAAATTTTAAAACTGCTGCAGATAATAAAATAGATATTTATAGAGAAACGATTTGTGTAGACAATGGACATGTATAATATAGCTCAGAAAATATTGAGACAAAAGAATAAAATGCTGATTATCAGCGTTTTCTTCTTTTGGCTCAATATTTTCTCAATCATAATCTATTAGAAATGTCAAAACCAGGTCTTGTTTGGGAGATATTGAGAAAATATTGAGACAAAGGGATGAAGTGCTGATTATTAGCATTTCCTTTTTTTATGCCTCAATGTTTTCCACAGATATATAATGACAGTTGCGCAAGAAACTCAAGTCTGAAAATGGTTAATATTCTACTAATTGAAATGTCAGAGAAATAAATCTTTATATAGAGGCTGATATTATTATGGTCAAAGAGGCATGTGCAAAGTTTCAGGGCAAAAGCAAAAATAGAGATAGAGATATGACACTTGCTAGTAAAACCTTAACCAATGCATTATGCCCACATCAACACCCAGGTTACCAGATTAAATCCTCTATTCTATGAAAAGTCACACTTAAAATGCTGAGTGATTATCAGCATCTTCTTTTGTATTGTGGTTTAATTCAAACCTTTGCTATAAGTGATGAAAAACAAGACCTGGTTTTGATGTCCCTGATGTAAAAAGCTTGGGAAAAACATTGAGGCAAAAAACGAAATTGCTGATAATCATTTCTCCTTTTTCCTCAATATTTTCTATATAAACTTGTTCACAAATCTAATAGTTTTATGAACATAGATTTGTCGTCTGCAGCAGCTTTTAAATTGGAAAATTTAAAATTTTGTTGGTTGGGAAAGGGTCAACAAAAATCATAAATACCTTCTTCCCGCACATCCTCGTAAATATTTCTCTTCTCGGTTTTCCGCGAGACATTCAAGTCGTGCGAGAATTTACATTTATCTCCCTTTGTACAGGTTCCCTGCTTGAAGAAAGCACACAGCACAGATTTTGGGTCTACACCTGAACAATAGAAATACAGAGTAATAGTTGACATTTGACTGCTTGAAGAAAGCACACAGCACCGACTTTGGGTCCACACCTAGAAAATGGAAACACAGAGTAATACTTGACATTTGACTGCTTGAAGAAAGCACACAACACCGACTTTGGGTCCACACCTAGAAAATGGAAACACAGAGTAATACTTGACATTTGACTGCTTGAAGAAAGCACACAGCACCGACTTTGGGTCCACACCTGAACAATAGAAATACAGAGTAATAGTTGACATCTGACTGCTTGAAGAAAGCACACAGCACCGACTTTGGGTCCACACCTGAACAATAGAAATACAAAGTAATAGTTGACATTTGACTGCTTGAAGAAAGCACACAGCACTGACTTTGGGTCCACACCTGAACAATAGAAATACAGAGTAATAGTTAACATTTGACTGCTTGAAGAAAGCACACAGCACCGACTTTGGGTCCACACCTGAACAATAGAAATACAGAGTAATAGTTGACATTTGACTGCTTGAAGAAAGCACACAGCACCGACTTTGGGTCCACACCTGAACAATAGAAATACAGAGTAATAGTTGACATTTGACTGCTTGAAGAAAGCACACAGCACCGACTTTGGGTCCACACCTGAACAATAGAAATACAGAGTAATACTTGACATTTGACTGCTTGAAGAAAGCACACAGCACCGACTTTGGGTCCACACCTGAACAATAGAAATACAGAGTAATAGTTAACATTTGACTGCTTGAAGAAAGCACACAGCACCGACTTTGGGTCCACACCTGAACAATAGAAATACAGAGTAATAGTTAACATTTGACTGCTTCAAGAAAGCACACAGCACCGACTTTGGGTCTACACCTGAACAATAGAAATACAGAGTAATACTTGACATTTGACTGCTTGAAGAATGCACACAACACCGACTTTGGGTCTACACCTATGAGATAGAAATTTGTACAGAGTAATAGTTAATTTCTTAAAGTTTCAGAGTATTCTTGCTCCCAAAAACCCTACAATAGGGGGGCGGGGGGGGGGGGGGAATTACCTTCAAATTGAAGGTTGTTTCCAGTTTCTGCAAGCAGGCATAATAAGCCATTCCTGCATGATCATTGATGCCGCTTTTTGACGATCCACAAAATAAACTTAAAAGGCTTTGGAAAACATATTGTAACATGGAGAAATTGCTTGTCACAAGCAATTTCTTCATTTCCCACAATTTTTTCTATCAAGATATACCCAACAATCTAAATCTTTAATCATTTCAAATTGTCTTTTGCAACATCTTTGATTTTGGACTATTCCAAAATATTGCTGTCTCCCTTAATACAGGTATCTGCTTGAAGAAAGCACACAGTACGGACTTTGGGTCCATACCTAGAAAATGGAAATACAGAGTAATAGTTGACATTTGACTGCTTGAAGAAAGCACACAACACCTACTTTGGGTCCATACCTAGAAAATGGAAATACAGAGTAATAGTTGACATTTGACTGCTTGAAGAAAGCACACAGTACGGACTTGGGGTCCACACCTAGAAAATGGAAATACAGAGTAATAGTTGACATTTGACAGCTTGAAGAAAGCACACAACACCGACTTTGGGTCCACACCTAGAAAATGGAAATACAGAGTAATAGTTGACATTTGACTGCTTGAAGAAAGCAGACAGTACGGACTTGGGGTCCACACCTAGAAAATGGAAATACAGAGTAATAGTTGACATTTGACAGCTTGAAGAAAGCTACTCTCTTATGAACAGAGCACATTATATCTACATTCCATTTCGATAGAATGAGCTCTGTTCTAGCGAAGTCATTTCACGTCTAATCTCGAGGCCTTGGCGGGATTTCAGTATCCAATCGTTGGCGATACACAACAAAACAATTCAAAAAGCTGATACAAACTTTCATTGGCTGACGCTTCAAATTACCGGCTTCAGCCAAAAATAGAAGCGACGTAATGTATACGCAATCAAACCAGATCAAACTGAATGATTTTGATTCGATAATTCAAATGTTACCGGCTTCAGCCAAAAATAGAAGCGACGTAATGTATACGTAATGATCATGCAAGATAAAACTGAATGATTTTGATTCGATAATTCAAATGGTGTGCTATAATTAGATTATGACGACCAAATAGGCTGTTGGCGTACCGAAAACTGCAGAGGTCATATTTGATGGTTTAATCAATAGAGCTCGGCAATGGAGAGTAGAAGAAAGCACACAGCACAGACTTTGGGTCCATACCTAGAAAATGGAAATACAGAGTAATAGTTGACATTTGACTGCTTGAAGAAAGCACACAGTACGGACTTGGGGTCCACACCTAGAAAATAGAAATTTGTACAGAGTAATAGTTAATTTCAAAAAGTTTCAGGGTATTCACGTTCCAAAAAAATCTAGAATAGAGGGGGGGGGAATTACCTTCAAATTCAAGGTTGTTTCCCGTTGGTGCAAGCAGGCGTAATTAGCCATTCCTGCATGATCATTGATGCCGCTTTTTGGCGATCCACAAAATAAAAGCTTTGGAAAACATTGTGAAATATGAAGAAATAGCTTGTGACAAGCAATTTTTAAGATATACCCAGCAATCTAAAATTTCAATCATTTCAAAATGTTATTTACAACATCTTTGAATTTGGACTATTCCAAAATATTGCTGTCTCCCTTAATACAGGTATCTGCTTGAAGAAAGCACACAGTACGGACTTTGGGTCCATACCTAGAAAATGGAAATACAGAGTAATAGTTGACACTGTTGACATTTTAAGTCACACATTGAGAGATTTAATTGATAAACTGACACGATTTAAAAACGCAAAAAAGTACTTTTACAAATGGTATCTCCTGCATCTTACAAAACCGATGTATAGCCATGTAAAATTGTAAATGTTACAATTGTTAACATAACATGACAGAAAATGACCTTTAAAGCCACGAATAATGCCTGAATGGACGTCAGATTATGCCAAAATGCACATTGAGTCAAGAGCCTGGCATTGAACATCGTCGACAGCGAACCCAGTGTTTTCACAGGCGATTTATCACCATGTCGCGATGTATAGGCCGACAGCGAAAACCAACCATATAATTTGCTGTAGACTGAGCCGTCACAAATCTGATGCGTTAGTGACGTTGACGTATACAATTATATTGACGTAAACACGGCAAACCGAAAGCCAAAAAACTCAGTTCCTTTTTCGCAAAGTAAGCCTCAGCATTTTATACACAATTTTCTTTCGTTGTTCTGGTATCTTATCAATAAGTAAATCAAAGTGGCAATTTGTACACAAAAAATCTTAGTGATTTTACATGTGGTCTGAATGCACGAGACACATGAGCATTTAGTGATGGGCGGTTCAGATGTCCGGATAGTTCACAAAAAACTACGACAAAATCGCTGGGGCGTGAAGCGTATACATTGTCTCATACATGTACCCAAATATGGTGCCGATCGAGGCAATAGGAAAGGAATGGTTAATGAAAACGTGTTTTGCGTTTTTAAATCGTGTCAGTTTATGATTAATTAAATATATCCAGTTTTGGTTTTAACAGGGTTATAGAAGACGACCCCTACCTGATGCCCGTCACGTGTTACTTATTTTAAAAGTTTTAAACAGACTTTAATCAGATTGTGTTTTTGCCTAAAATACTGTGCCTACCTTTTCCAACTTGTTGTTGAACTGGCTTAAAGAGCATATTTAATTCCTCTAATTCCTTCCTTTTCTTATCCTTGTCCTTCTCTTTTGGCTTATTAAGCTCTTCCATCTACAAAATACAAAATAATAATTATTAGATTTTCTTTTCTTTGACAGATTGAAATGGCACCTTTGACCCATTCCCAAACGTTGACTCTTTTTCACTACCCAAAAGATAAAGGCTTTGGAAAACATTATTGAAACTTAAGAAACTGCTTGACAAAAGCAATTTCTTCATTTCCCAAAATGTTTCCAACCAAAAAGGAAACAGAAATTAACAATTATCAACATTTTCTTCTCTTGTCACAATCTTTTCCCAACCTTTTCCAAATCTAAATTGGGATGTCAAAACGAGGTGAGGTCATGGCCAGAGAATGTCCAAAAATGGTCAGTAGTACAGCATATTTTTGGACGTGTTCAGGGTTCAACATTAACCTGTGCCCGACAGACATTAACTGATTGCTGCTTGGTCAGGGCTAGTTAGATCCCCAAGATGCAAGACCAACTGGTCAGCCTAATTTCAAATCGAAGTCACTATTACCATAATGAAAACACAGGATATGTGATACCACAAGAACATGGGCCATTCAAATTTTCATTCATTTTTTATTCAAAACTTGTCTTTTAGCTTATGAAAGGATTATTGTTGTGTACAACTTTTCCCTATTATCCAAATATTTGGTCAGGACCAGTGCATGTTTGGTCAGGGCTAGCAGCATCTGGCAGCAACAAGCCCGACTGTCTGGTAGCCCAAAAAGTTAATGTTGGACCCTGGTGTTGTGTACATGATGTGGATGCGGAATTGAATGTGACCAGGCCTTGAGATTTATGCGTTAGACCTTTGTTTCTGTGGTCTATCAATATTTCAATTGATAGCACTAAGTCTTGGCAATCGATAATCATTATCAGTAAATTATTTTGAAGTTATGATCAAGATATACAAATAAGAAAGGAAATGCAAAATATCATTTGTTGAGAGACATTGTTTATGATCTTGGTTATAATTGGAATTGTCATAAAAAATAAGTTGAATGACTTCATTGCCTATCAGTTCCCCTAGAAATCTTTAACCTATTAGCAAATGACAACATATTTTACTTGTCCAAATTCAAAGATGTTGCAGACGACAATTTCAAGTAAATGAAATTTAAATCTTTATATATATTTTTGTGTAGAAAACACTGTGGGAAATGAAGAAATTGCTTTTCACAAGCAATTTCTTCATTTGCCACTATGTTTTCTTAAGCCATTAACATGTAGGGAGTCAAAAAGTCATTGAATGGTAATGGGTTAACTTGAAGAATTTCATATTTCACTCACCTTTGTCTTTGTGCCTGCATTTTTCACCTGATGTGTGACTGTCTTAATGTACTTCTGTTGTTTTGCTCCTTTCTTGTTCTTCAAACCAAATGTTTTATCCTGAAATATAATAATTGTACAAAACCATAAAATATCAGGAATTCTAGAAAACATTGAGACAAAAAAACCCAACATTTCATCTTCCTTTTTGAATATTTTCCGTGCTATGGTACATTGTACACATACGGTATTTAATCTTTATCAACATCCACTGTCAGCGAGAGTACCAATCTCCATCTTTCAAATACTAACAGTTGTATTTCCCATTTGGAAAAGGGTTAAAGGTAACACAAACTTTAAAAGTGAGTGGAAACAATTGATGGAAAAGAAGATGCGGTTGTTTACCAACATTTTCTTCATTTTTACTTTGGCAAATTCGTAACTTCACCCAAAGTAGTTCCATATTCTTATTCAGATGTGCTTGTAATACTTAAACTTACATTCCTTAAAAAGGTTGCAGTGCAACATGGTGTATATCTGGAATAGATAGCCCTATCTGGTGATAGTAAAACTGAAAGAAAATCTGAGCAAAAACTCATATTACACCCAATCGTCTTGGTGCCTGGTCACTGCCAATATCATAATCTACCAACAATGGGCCAGGCATGGGTTCATTGGTCTGGTTTGAATTTTCAGGGATCGGATTTCACCGTATCTCTAAAGATTCACTGAAATAACTCAGGATGTTCTTGGTTTTCCTCTTTTCATATGGTGGCAAAGAAACTGATGACATTTTCAAAATGATTCTGCAAACGTGGATGTGTTTGTTTTTAAGTAAATATTGATATTCCGAATGTTCAGTAATTTAATCGCTTCGAAAATCATAGACACATATAACTATCAAACTATTTTAAATACTACATGTGTATGTGTATTTTATATCATCAATCTAAAAATCAGTCTCGGTGAAATGAAATTATTTCAATTCAATCTGTACTGTTCGTCGATTAACGAGCACTCCGCGTCTGAAATTACAAACCGAAACCGACCTATAAACAAAGGGGCTCCAGAACTTCATCCGTGTGTAACGGTAATTTGACATGAAGTTAGAGCTGGTTTTCGAGCCTTACTAGCATTCTGCTTATTCAGGGCCTTCGAGATGAATTCTGGGTAGAAAATAATGAGATGATCTAATTTGGATTTCTCCTTTTAATACTTTCGATTTCGGGTACAGTAAAATTTGTCAGCGGCCTTAAAAAACAAATTTCGATCTCGTTATTTTCATGCGACTGAAATCGCACATTGACAAAATTCTATCAGGGTGCCCACCCTTCATCTCAAATAAAATTCCCTGACTTTTCACTGACTTTTCCCTGACCAAAATTCATTTTTCCCTGACCTTTTTTCGCGCCAAACGGCCTCATTCTCCTCATACAGGCATCCGATCCATCCGCTATTTATCAAGATTTCTTACAATAACAATTCAAATGTGATTGTTGAACTTACATGTATTAGTAGAATCCTTGAAGTGACATTTCAGAATTTTTTGTCATAAATTTTAATTTTATTTTTATCTGAAAGAGCATATTTCCTTATGAAAATTCTGAAAATTTCAAGCCAAAATATTGCGCCGTTTACGAGAAATTTACATTTTTTTGTTAAAATTTAACAAATTGTTGTGGACAACAGTTCGGATTTATATGCAATTTATTGATTATGTCTCAACTTTAAATGCGTGTTTCTCGCTTATTGGCAACAACTTCAAAAAACTAATAGTATTTATACTCATTAAAATAACCAATCTTGGCATCAAGACATACTTTAAAAAATTGAAATTGGAATGAAATGTCCCTTTAAAATGCTCAACTTTTTATACATGATGAAAAGAAAAGATAATTAATTTTGTCCTGCTTGAAATAGTTGATTACAATTTCTTTGACAACAATTGAAATGTTAATACTTATGGTTGAAATTATGACTTTAACTTAAAAGTGTACATCTCAATACATAAGAGAAAATGATTATCTCTTTTACTATATTTCATTTTCTTCTATTTGTTTTGTTTGAGCAAAAGAGAATTTCAAAATTCCCTGACTTTTCCCTGACCTTTTAAGCTTTTCAGATTTCCCTGACCATTTTTCAAAATTCCCTGACTTTTCCCTGACCTTGACGAAAATACAAACTTCACTGACTTTTCCCTGACCAGTGGGCACCCTGTTCTATGCACCATTTACTTTTTTCATGGGAGAATGTCACAAAATCGCGGCCTCGCCAGAACACTGTATCATTTTATTTATCATTGTGCGGTAACAGAATGTATGCTAAGTAAAAACTTCGTAACACAAACTCTCAAACCGGCTATCTTCAGTCTACTCCAATTACCGACTGTAATCAAGTGATCAAGTTTCTAGTTAGCCGGTCCCCAAACAAAATGGCCACTATTCTGTTACCGCATAATAACAGGTAAAGTGATAAAATACTAGAGTAATTTTTCATCAATTAAAAGGAAAATGTGGGGTGTTGGGGCAGCAGCCTCCATAATACTTTGTAGGGACCGGCACCACTAGATGTGTTCCATTTTGCCTGGGGACCGCTGAACTTGAATCTAAATGCCTAGGCTAGTCCATAACGTCTTAGGGGAAATCTCAAAAACCTGTTATCATTGATCAATGGAGAACCACTTTACCAATATGTTGTGTTATGAAAGTTGAATACAACATTACAATACACCCCCCCCCCCCCCCCACCCACTCCCCTCCCCCAAAACTGGTCAAAATTACAGGCAAGTCTGAAAGTGAAATGTTCACGTGTTGATTTCACATCTACAGTAAATCGTTTCGGACCATAATTACACTTAATACACTACTTGAAAACTTACCTCAATGATCTTATCCTTTTTCTTCTGTTCCGTCTTCTTAGACGGTTCATTTTTTCCTTTCTTTGGCGGCATTTTTGTGACAAATTGCACAATCTGTGTTTCGCTAAAACTACCGGAAATGTGGTAACGGAAATTCTTTCTACACTGGTTTCCGCTTTCGGTTAACTTTGCTGGGCCCAGTAAAATCTTAGGTATGGTGGTACATGATTGCCATAATTAGAAACATTTATTTGCATTTAATTATCATGATAGACAAACATTTTTGTACTTGATTAAATATTTACGTGTTGTAGTTTTCAAATGCTTCACAGAGAGATACACTCTTAGAAAATAGTTATTCGCCACCAGCACATTTTCCTTGAAAATTTCGTGATTTTCTGGACCAAACTGTAGGCTAATGTTTAACCCTTATTTTCTCCACCTAGCAGAAACCACATGCATGCATATATACATGACTTGAAAGTAGATCTATAAACAATTTCAGATCAAGTCTACTTGGAATCTTTTTTGAATGTCTCCAAGATATGGTTTCTAGACAACATCAGAAAATCAGTGAACATTTATGACCATTCTCAATAAAATCGTTGCCATGGCAACAAATTGTCCTTTTCTTAACAACTAAGCTAATGAAAATATGCACAATATTATACTTGGTATTGGAATGGAAAAATCTTCATTTGTGTTGGGTGACTATAATATTATAATTTACAACGATTACCTAGCCTACTGCATGTTTATTCCGCATCGTAGAGTCCTATGTTAATTTAGCATTTTATGTAGCGGCTCTATGTTTGCAACAAAAAAGCAATTTCAATGTTTTGTCTCACAAAGAAAACTTATGGATATTGCAACAAATGTAGGCCTATCATTTTAACAATTTTTTGGTTTCAGATTAGCCTAATTCATCATAAAATCATATTTCTAGTGAAGTGTATGTTACCATGGCAATGATGCTATGGGGGCTGATCAGAAATGTCTATCGATTTTCTTTAGTTGCCCGGAAACAATGTCTGTGAGACATTTAAAGAAAAAAAACCTTCTTCATGCAGATTTTGTCCTCGTTGTTTATAGGCCTACTTTGAGATAAAATCGACTATTGTAACAAAATAATGGTTTAGTGCCAGTTTTAGTCTAAAAGTTCAAGTAAATTTTACGCAAAATCAGCAGAGTGGCGAATATTTATTAGATCTATATCCCGTGACTGTACATAGCCTACTGTTTGCCACATTGTAGGCCCGACCCTAAAATACCAATGCAATGGATTTTGTGCTAAAAATAGATATGGTTTACCGTTATGTTTTGATAAACATTCGGTGTTGTTATGAAAAAGGCTATCGTATATTCTGTTTCTTTTCGGGAGACAGGGCGGAGCCTAATAAACGGTTCATTCCATTTAAGCTTGGGAGAATCAGCCTTCTCGAGTAGCGGTAAATCGTCGGTATTGTTGCAAAACATTACAACTACAGCGTGAATCAATCTGTAGTTACGAGGTTTTATGACAACACATTTTACAATCGCACATTCTTTCCATTTCGAAATATGTTCATGCTCGTGCCGCACGCTTTTCTCTTATATCTACCAAGGTATCGAGAAGTAAACTCGTCGAATAACCTCTTTACTTAGCCATACCCTTTCAGGTGAATAAAAACGGAATATAAGTATTATTGAACCGAAGTAACCTTGCGCTCATTATTGTCAATATTGCAGACGATTACGTTTGTTTATAAATATTCATAGCGCACGGTCACTTCGGTTTAACAATAACTACGGCTTCAATCAGCAACAACAACGAAATACTTGTTTGACCGAAATAACGTCACGACTAAATGGATAAAATCGTTCCCTATTGCATATTTTGAAATAGGCCTAAACACAACACATCTCTCAAGTGGGTCGGTGATGAATGGAAAGACGGCAGAATGTACATTGTACATGTATTTCCCTTTCTTCCATAGATTAAACTGTTTTCTAAGCAATAATGTACAGTGATGCTATTTCCAAAATCGTCCTTTTTTACTGTCTTCTTATACATCTACTGGTCACAGTATGCAAAGATTCAAGGAAGAAACAAATCCATTCCATGCAAAGTTTCAGCTTACACCGAGGTGTTGCCCCTTTTATACAAATCATAGATTCTAAAGATATATATCTAGATGCTCTGCCAGGCAATTTATCGTGAGCTATACTGTAGAATATTTTCCACAAACGTTATATTATTCTCAACTCCAAGAAGTTGCGTCCCGAAACTTGGACCAGCATGGTAGATATTGGCTAATAAGCAACATCGGTCTGACAGTAAAAGTTGTCATTATGATTGATCTTATCCGAGTTTTCTCTGGTGAAATTCGCTCTTTGATATGTCGATGTCGCTCATTTACGATGAGCGACATCAACATATCAAAGAGCGGATTTCATCAGAGAAAACTCGGATTGTGATTTATCATATCGCTACCGCCAAATGTAGCGTGAAAAGGCTCAAGAAAGAAGCAATACAAAACTAAAGGTTACGAGATATTTTTCATTCCCTAATAAGCCAGTCTAATTAAAATTTAGATATTATATTTCAGTAACATCTAACGACCACCCGTTTTGGGTAATCTTCTGTGACCTTTCTTTGGACCAATCAGATTATAGCTTTGAAAAAGTTGAAAGAAATTTGACATGCGCACGGGCATGCGCAATACACTTTCGTTTCTAACGATAACAAGATTAGTAGCCATGGCCGCCTCCAGTGTGGTGATTTCACTACAAAGACAAAGAACAAAGTCCATTAATTTTGAGAGCAAAGATATGGCATTTATGAAGTAGATAGGTTTCGGCATATTTTTAACACTGTCAGTAACAGTTTTATACGATCATTGCGCTAACCCGAAATAAAGCGATGTTATGTTAACTTATGAACGTATCAACTACATAAATGCCACATCTTTGCTCTTAAAATTAACGGACTTTGCTCTCTGCTCGGTGTCAAGCGCGTGTCTATCAACCGCAGCCATGGTGTTGTTGTCAGGGACAACAGACCTGCGTTTGCAACGATCATTTTGATTGGTTGGTGTAAAAATAGAAAAAGCGGACTTTCCCAGGTCACAGAAGATGATCCCTAATGGGTGATTCTCAGATGTAACATTATGAAATAAGATGCATCTGAATTCATTCCGATTGAAAGAAAGACTGACTAACACGCTTTTGGTAACTCAACTTTGATTGATGAGCGGTATCTAGAATGAGAGTCTAGTTACCGATGAAGGTTTTTAGCAAAGCTTGTGATACGATCGCTTTTTATCAACAAAAATGCCAATATCCAAAATTGAAATACGTCAATGACATTTTTCATTTGACCGATAGCTTTCGTCTGACCAATATGCCTACTATACAGTGGGCACACCAACTCGTTATTTAGACATGGATCGTCTTATTTTGTGCGTTACACGACTCGTAGGTCAATATTTCAAGCATCTGTACCAATGTAGGATACAATTTGCAGATTTAGCACATTATAATGGCCAAAATAGTTCCAGAATCAGCATTTTACACACCAGAAAACGAAGATGAAGACTTGTGTCATTTCAAAGTGTAAGAAATTTGTCACTCGTAGGGTCTATTATCTGGTTTTAGCCAAAACAATATGAACGTTTCATGTTCCGGACATACAGTAAATCTAAAATATCGCCCCATCTACGAAAACTTTCATTTTTATGTGTACCTCTTGCATTCCTCGCGACTATTTTTTCCAAAGCACCGGAACATGAAGACCCACAAAAAATTAAATCATATTCAAAAATGATTAATCTAGCAACTAAATTACTTTATTGTTTAATGATTCAAATGGCATACGAAATGTACATGTTTCAAAAGGAGGTCCTTAGTAAATTTTGTGTGATATATATTTTAAAAAATACAACCTGATGCAGGCCTAATAATAATCTGATACCGAATCATGAGCCGTGACGAAAGGTTACTTAATATATTCCAATAGCAACGACTTTTGTGCTAAAAATAGACTGGGTTCATCGTTATGTTTCGATAAACCGTCGGTGTTGTTACAATATCTCGTAACTGTGGTTTGAATCAAGCCGTAGTTACGAGGTTTTATAACAACACATACGAAATACTATTGTTTGTCCGAAATTAAATCATGGCTTACAAGATAAAATCGTTTCCTATACATGTAAAACGCGGGATAGAGTCTATTTTCCACTGAATAATAGAGGATATTTGACACTATTGCCTGCTATAATAATAGTATTTACTGTGGCCGTGACAGTACAGTTGCTGTCTCCAAATAGTACAATGTCGATTTATTACAAGGTGGTGGATTCGAGTCACATAGTTTCATAATTCGTAAACCCTCGTCTCCCGTCAATTTCGACTTGCTAGTCGATGGTCTTTGAACATTCATATGTCGTTTATCAATATAGCTCACGATAATTGAACTGACAGAGCAGCCCTAGCCAATAGGCTGGGTGCTCTGCCAGGTCATTTATCGTGAGGTATAGCATACTTTTTTAAACACAACTGAGGCAACACCTTTATCATGCAGTGTGCAGTATACTATCATTGCTATGCACCAGCTCCTCTCTTAAAACGCCGCTCAAACGTTTATAGTACACATGTACTAAAGGCCCGGTCCCACTGCACTTTCGGATGCAAAGAGGATATAAAACGTACAAAAAATCTTGCTTTCCGTTAGACGTCCCTTTCCATCCGTTGGAAGTCCGATGTGTACTTATAGCGTACGTTTTATCCAATGGGCATCCGTCAACCGTAATTTCATCCGCGCAAGAAGTTTTGGGCTGCCCAAAACTTTTAGAACGGATGAACCTTCCGTCGTGTACGATATAAATCCGCAATATATACGAGCAACAGACGTTCTATGTCCGTTATCAGTCCGTTGTATCCTTTCTCCATCCTATAGGCATCCTTGAAACTCAAATCAACCGAAACTGAAAAGGGATTGATAGGGGAACGATAAGGTACACGGAACGTCTATACATCGTTAGCAGCACGGAAATAGAAAGGATGTAAGCATATGCTTCGTGTATATGAAGTATACAAAGGGAACAAAGAGTTTATATCTGGGATGTATTCCGTATATTTAGCTGACATCCGCTCCCATCCGACAGGCTTCCCACGAATATCCGTTTAACATCCCCGCTATATACTACTGACGTGCGCTCTTTTCCGTTATATTTTCGCCATTTTCTAAAAGCGGGTGAAAACGGATGGTACCACAACCGAAATTTTGCTCATCCGCTGTGTCCTTTTTGCATACGTTTTTGTCAATCTGCCAGTGGGACCGGGCCTTAAAAACGATAATGAACAATGCTTGCGGGGTATACACCAGTCTGTGTAGGGTAGGAGCAGTGGCGTAGGAAGACGAGTGCCTGGTCCCCAATAATATAGAAGGGGGCAGCATATCCTATGCCCCCTAATAATACACTCATACTTAAACATTTACCCCCTCCCCCAATTTTATAAACCTTCCTACGCCTATGAGGAGGGAATAGCGATGAATTTTGTGCTAAAAATAGGCCGAGTCTACAGTTATACAATGTATACTGATAAACTGTCAGTGTTGTTACACCTCGTAACTACAGCTTGAATCAAGCCGTAGTTAAGGGATTTTATAACAACACCTAAATACAACACCGAAATACTATTTGTTTGTCCGAAATTACGTAACGGTTTACTTGTTTACATGATAAAATCGAATCCTATTTCCGTAGTTTGTCGAGTGACGGCACTGTTCAAATCAAACCTATCATGATAGGCATATAGTAAGGAAGAAGATCTCTTTGTATTGTCGTTTTTTTAAAAACCGAAATGGCTATTCGTGTAAAGTTTTCGTGTAAAGGGTTGATAACTTAAGGGTTAACAAATGACCTTGTGGGAGGTCATATTGCATGGAACAGATATATTATATCATTGAGAGAAAGTTACAAACCAAATTTGAACTTTCTATGTCAAATACTTTTGGAGAAAAGTCAAATGTTTAGTTTTCGGACAGATAGATGGACTGATGGACAGAAAAATAGGCAGATGGACACGAGTAAAACAATATGGCCCGATCTTTCGATACAGGGGCATAAAGATGAAATTGGTGTGTTTTGCCCCTTAATAGATTGTCTGAATCAAAGTTACATTACAATCCATCTGATTGGACGAGACATATGTCTCGGCCAATCGGATTGATTGTTGTGTAATTGTAAATGTACACTGGGATTATAACACTGGTGGTGAACTAAAACAATTTTCGCTACAACAAGGTATAGATATTTAAATGTCAGTTTGTAGATTTTTTTCTAACGAAAATGAACTTGTTCTAAAAATAGACCGGGTTTACCGATATGAATTGACAAACCGTCGTTGTTGTTATAAAATCTCGTAACTACGGCTTTATCGAAGCCGTCGTTACGATATTTCATAACAACACCGACGGAATACAATGATCGCGAAGTTC
The DNA here is from genome assembly GCA_963680895.1 of Fragum sueziense. Lineage (NCBI taxonomy): Eukaryota > Metazoa > Mollusca > Bivalvia > Cardiida > Cardiidae > Fragum > Fragum sueziense. The sequence goes on from OY804609.1 coordinate 10,265,138, forward strand.
ACCACCAGTGAGAAAGATATTAAGAATTTTAAAAACAATTTTCTTCTTTAACCTTGAGTAAGTCAAAAAGTTTTTTCCCTCTCCTGTAAAATTTTATAAAATATAGTTACAATAGTTTTGCACCAAGCCCTCGAATTGTAAAAGTACACTGGGAATTGAACTAGTTGGTGAATACAACCCCTTGACACACTTGGATACAACACTTGAATTGTAACATCAGCAAAGTAGCTAACCTCTTAACCATCTTATAGAAGGACCAAAAGTACAATCATGTATGCAAAGTTTTCCATATGGATTTGATATGGGTTCTATACCCGTCTGAACCCTTTCCCAAACGACAAAATTTTAGGTAGATCCACTTCAAAAACTGCCACAAATAACAAATTGGATGTTATTAAAGATAGGATTTGTGTAAAATACGGCACAGAAAATATTGAGACAAAAGGAGAAACTGCTGGTTATCAGCAGTTTCTTCTTTTGTTTCAATGTTTTCCCAAGCTTATTCAATTAGGGACGTCAAAACCAGGTCCTGCTTGGGAAAGGGTTAATCAGACGAATCAGACGAAGCAAAAATTTGTCACACGGTAAAATAAAAGCCTTAGGTTAAACATGTATTCTTTTTTTTTCCTTAAAGAAAATCGAACAAGAAAGAAGAGATTTAGTAAACCAGAATATTTTCTTCCCATTCCCTAATGCGTTTTACCGTGCAAACTACAAATGGTTATTTTCTCATTCCCACACATCGACACTATTTGACGCCCACGAGATAAATTATTTGAAAAAAACATTGTGGTAAATGAAGATATTGCTTATGACAAGCCATTTCTTTCTTTCCTACCATGTTTGAAATTACAAGAAACAAGAGCCTGAAAGGCACTGATATCGCTCACCTGAGTTCTTCCTGTATTTGATTGTGTACAATATAAATTTTGTTGTATACAAATATGTATGTCGTATCAAATTATTGTAAATTAAGTTTCATAATTTCCGATGAATACAATGAAGTCACATTAGTATTCAATCATATTGCATGTAGTAGCATTTGCATACATCTTTAAAATTGAATATCATGTGCTGTTCCAGTTTGATTTTTATAATCAAGATTAAACTTTTACAATTAACAATTAACAATTTTGAAACATCAGAATGATACATTACAAACATTAATACGCTTAATATGATAAGCCCCTCCTTGCCTCATCAACATTTATTATACTATCAAAAATTTATAACCAAGTGTTTGAAAAGAGTAACTCAATAAGCATTTTGTTCTCTTAGTTTAAATTGGCCCCATGGTTGATTTTTGAAGAATTTCTTTATATTTTTTTTATTTTTGAAATCTGATAAGCCCTACCCTGCCACACTCAAATTTTTTAACAAATCAAAAATTCACAAACAATATTATTGTTAAAAAGAGTCACTCAAGCAACATCCCTGGTTCAAATTGGCCCAACAGTTGATTTTTAAAGAATTTTCTTGTCATTTCTCCTAGTCGAAGAAACATCCTGCCATGCCCACATTTTCAACGAATCACAAATTTGAAAAAAAAAATTAAAAAGGGGTACCCAAGGAACATTCCTGGATAATTTGATATAATTTGTCCAACAGTTAACCCATTACCACACAGTTACACTTTTTGACTCCCCACGAGAAATTGGCTTAGGAAAACATTGTGGAAAATGAAGAAATTGCTTTTTACAAGCAATTTCTTCATTTCCCACAATATTTTCTAAACAAAATACAAAGAAATGAAAAAATCCATTCGCTTTAAATTGTTGTCTGCAACATCTTTGAATTTGGACAAGTCTAAAATTTTGCCGTTTGGTAATGGGTTAAGGAGAAGAAAATTTTCATGGATTTGTTTAATAACTTCTCCAAGTATGATAAGCCCCGCCCTGCCATGGCTACATTTTTTGACAAATCGAAAAATTCATGAACACACATTGAAAACAGTCACTCAAGAAACAGATCTGCCAGGTTTGGTTTAAATTTGACCAATGGATGATTTTTAAAGAATTTTTTCATGATTTTTTTAAGTCTGATAAACCCCGCCCTGCCACGCCCACATTTTTAGACGAATCAAAAATTTGAAAACAAATTTTGAAAAGGGTCATCCAAAGTAACATTTCTGCCAAGTTTGGTACAAATTGGATCAATATTTGATTTTTAAAGAATTATTTAACAATTTCTCTAAGTCTGATAAGCCCCGCCCTGCCACGCCCACATTTTTTGACGAATCAAAAATTTGAAAACAAATTTTGGAAAGGGTCATCCAAGTAACATTTCTGACAAGTTTGGTAAAAATTGATCCATTGGTTAAGGAGAAGATGATTTTTTAAGAATTACTTAACAATTTCTCTAAGTCTGATAAGACTCACCCTGCCACGCCCTCATTTTTTGACAAATTAAAAATTCATCAGCAGGCAGTGAAGACAGTCACTCAAGGAACATTCCAGCCAAGATTGGTACAAATTGAATCAATATTTGATTTTTAAAGAATTATTTAACAATTTCTCTAAGTCTGATAAGCCCCGCCCTGCCACACCCACATTTTTTGACGAATCAAAAATTTGAAAACAAGTTTTGAAAAGGGTCACCAAAGGAACATTTCTGCCAACTTTGGTAAAAATTGACTCAATGGTTAGGTAGAAGAAGATTTTTGAAGAATTATTTATCAATTTCTCTAAGTCTGATAAACCCCGCCCTGCCACGCCCACATTTTTTGACGAATCAAAAATTTGAAAACAAATTTTAAAAAGGGTCACCCAAGGAACATTTCTGCCGACTTTGGTAAAAATAGACTCAATGGTTAGAGAGAAGAAGATTTTTGAAGAATTATTTAACAATTTCTCTAAGTCTGATAAGCCCCGCCCTGCCACGCCCACATTTTTTGACGAATCAAAAATTTGAAAACAAGTTTTGAAAAGGGTCACCCAGGAAACATGCCTGCCAAGTTTGGTAAGAATTGGCCCAGTGGTTAAGGAGGAGAAGATGTTTAAAGAAATTGTTGACGACTTCCGACGCACGACGCACGACGCACGCCGGACACAGGGTGATCACAAAAGCTCACCTTGAGCATGTTGCTCAGGTGAGCTAAAAACAAGAGGACCATGATGGTCCTAAATCGCTCACCTGAATCAAGATGACAAGAGTGATAATGGCAATTTTGTCAAATTCAAAGGCATGAAACTTATAAGGACTTTCTGTTTGGAAACAGTTAAGAAATAATTTTGTTCCAATCGATCCTGTAAGGTTGGGTATGAATTAGCACAATTGTTGAGTTAGTTAATTTTCAACAATTATTTAATGATTTCGCAATATACAACATAGGGCTAATTTTCAAAGCATACTGATCTGTTAGAGATTGATCATTTATGATAGGCTCAATTAACAAGATTTTGTCTGTGATTGATAGAAAAAAGTGAAAGATTACCATCTGATAAGCTAAGGCTAATCCCTTATTTGTTTACATAAGATAAACATGGGGCCAGCCTGAGAGCAACAGATAAGGGAAATAGAAAATTGGCCCAATGGTTTATTTTTAAAGAATTTTCTTATGATTTCTCTAAGTCTGATAAGCCCTTCCTCCCTGCCATGCCCACATTTTTTGACCAATGGAAAAATTTGTGAGCACATTTTGAAAAGAGTAACTCAAGGAACATTCCAGTAAAGTCTGGTTCAATTGGGCACAATGGTTGATTTTTAAAGAATTTTCTTATGATTTCTTTAAGTCAGATAAGCCCCTTCCTCCCTGCCACACCCACATTTTTTGACGAATCAAAAATCCACGAAAAAGTTTTGAGAAGGGTCACTCAAGGAACCTTCCAGCAAAATCTGCTTCAATTGGGCACAATGGTTGATTTTTAAAGAATTTTCTTATGATTTCTCTAAGTCTAATAAACCCCTTTCTCCCTGCCACAGTCACAGTTTTTTACAAATGAAAAAAAAACTGTGAACAAATTTTGAAAAGAGAGACTCAAAGAACATTCCTGCAAAGTCTGCTTAAAATTGGCCCATTGGTTGATTTTTAAAGAATTTTCTTATGATTTCTCAAAGTCTGATAAGCCCCTTTCTCCCTGCCAAGGCCACAATTTTTTACAAATAAAAAGATTTGTGGTCAAATTTTGAAAAGAATGACTCAAGGCACATTCCTGCAAGGTCTGGTTCAAATTGGCCCAATGGTTGATTTTTAAAGAATTTTCTTATGATTTCTCTAAGTCTAATAAGCCCCTTTATCCCTGCCAAGGCCATGTTTTTTTTTTCAAATGTAAAATTTCTGAACAAATTTTGAAAAGAATGACTTAAGGCACATTCCTGCCAAGTATGGTTCAAATTGGCCCAATGGTTGATTTTTAAAGAATTTTCTTCTGATTTCTCCAAGTCTGATAAGCCCCTTTTTCCCTGCCATGGCCACAATTTTTGAAAAATGAAAAAAATTGTGAACAAATTTTGACAAGAATGACTCAAGGCACATTCCTGCAAAGTATGGTTCAAATTGGCCCAATGGTTGATTTTAAAAGAATTTTCTAATGATTTCTCTAAGTCTAATAAGCCCCTTTCTCCCTGCCACGGCCACATTTTTTGACAAATATAAAAATTTGTGAACAAATTTTGAAAAGAGTGACTCAAGGAATATTCCTGCCGAGTTTGGTACAATTGGGCCCAATGGTTGATTTTTAAAGAATTTTCTTATGATTTCTAGTCTGATAAGCCCCTTTCTGCCTGCCACGCCCACATTTTTTGACAAATCAAAAATTCACGAACAAGTTTTGAAAAGTATCACACAAGGAACATTCCTGCCAAGTTTGGTCAAAATTGGTCCAATGGTTTAGGAGGAGAAGATGTTGAAAGAAATTGTGAACGGACGGACGACGAACAAAAAGCGACCACAATAGCTCACCTTGAGCACTTCGTGCTCAGGTGAGCTAAAAAAAACATGTAAAATTTCATTCACTTGAATTTTTCCTTAGCAACATCTCTAAATTTTGACCATTCTTAAATGTTGCTGTTTGGTAATGGCTTCATAAATATTTTGTCGGCTGCAACTCCGTCAAATAACTAGGCCAAACTTTGTCACTGGAAAACAGGGAGAATATAATATGCAGATCAAGCTTCAGACAACAGGGAGAGACAGGTTTACAAAGTGCAACATTTCTTTCATTGTTCATCAAACCCTATGATGTGGGTTCTCATTTGAATCGTCTCATCGAGACGGTTCAAATGAGTACTCACAACATAAAGTTATGAATTCAAATAACAAAGTTAGGGCGTTTTTACACCCTATTATTCGTTGCTCTGTACATGTAAAGAATTCATAGCATATTAATCATGGTTTTATTTCATAAGTTTTCATCAAACTTTCTATTTGCTCCTCAAGCAAAGATTTCTTTTCTTCATCAGAATTCGTTGCATATTGTCTTAGTTTGTCAAAAGTCCCAACAATGTCTGCTTTCTCGTTTGAACTCAAAAATTGCACAGTCAAAGTAAACCTATTTGTTTTGCTCAAATGTTTTAAAATTGAGATCACCGCATCAATATCCTCTTCCTTTAACGAACATGCTAAACATTTTGCGAATTCACCAAGAAGTCCGAATCCAATTTCTGGTTTAAATATGGACTCTAGTCTTTCCCCACCCAGCTCAAGTAGGAATTGGTACTGTTGTTCCAAGTCTTTATTAAATCTTCTCCATTCTCGAATAAATGCTTGACCACTCTTTGGAAACTCTTTTCCCTGAAAGAAATCAAAGATGAATGTAAAACAGGGCCATAGCCAGGAACCAGGAATTTTATAATGTTGAAGCACAAAATGTTACGCCGAATCCCTTTCATGCATTTTGACACCAAAACACAGCAAAGCTCAGGAAAACATTGTGGAAAACGAAGAAATTGATGGTGACAACCAATTGTTTCATATCCCACATTTATTATGCAGACAGACTAAAAAGGTAAAATTAAATTCACTCGAAATTGTTGTCTGTTATATCTTTGAATCTGGATATTTTACAATAGAACATAAAAATACTTAAGTAAAAGGAGAAAATGTTGCTTATCAGCATTAACTATTTTGCCCTGAAGCCCTTTCTTTTGGCGATGTCAAAAATTGTATTGTTTGGAAAACAGTTAATACAACAAGCCAAAGATTAACGCTTTCCTTTTCTGATGATCAGCATTTTCTCCTTTTGTATGAATATTTTCTGTTCTATTATGCTATATTCATCACAAATCTTATCATTATCGACATCTGATTCGCTGTCTGCAGCAAAAAAAAAATTCACATATAGGACAAGTCAATAACTATACTGTTTGGGAAAGGCTTAAACAAAACACACCTTAGGTATTTCTGTATGTTTTGCTTTGTCCGCATTCAGGTCCTTTTTACCAGCTAGATTGTTCCATGGCTGTACAAATGTGATGTTAGAGATCCTATCTTTCTCCTCTAATGGTTTGATGTGAGACGCGAGAACTATGTCCCTGGAATATATATAACATTAATGATAGTATGATAAACCCTTTCCCAAACGACAAAATTTTAGTGTGATCCACTTCAAAAATTGCCACGAATGACAAAATGGATATTATCAAAGAAAGGACTTGTGTATAATATGGCACAGAAAATATTGAGACAAAAGGAGAAACTGCTGGTTATCAGCAGTTTCTTCTTTTGTTTCAATGTTTTCCCAAGCCTTTTCTATTTGGGACGTCAAAACCAGGTCTTGTTTGGGAAAGGGTTAAAAAAACATCCAATATGAATTCGGTTGAATTTTATAGAGCAATCCCAAAATCTTCTATTATAACAGAACTCTATTTTTTTTTACTGTAAATATTTCTTTTATTGTATTTGACACCTTCGGATTAGGATTACTGTGCATTGTCACTAAGAAAGACAACAAAAAAGAGATACGATATTTTAGGATCAAGCGTTCTTTTGACCAAGATCTTTAAGACGCTCAATGGGATACGCCATTACCCTATACTTCGTGCAGAACCCCTCGGTCAACTCTGTACAAACAATATAAAAGAGATTTGACTTGAGTTGTTCCGAACACTCCATAATTCGTAATTTTCTGAACATAGATTTTTTCCTAGCTAACTTTTACTTTAAATTTATGATTTATATCATTTTCCAAATGCTAGATCTGGTTTTCCTCTGCAGACGGTTTAATCTCATTTCGTCTACTCCCAATTCGTCTACTCCCAATTTGTCTACTATTTTGGACATAAGTCCCATTTCGTTTACTCTTCTCTACTTTGTATATCAATATGATATTATATGACTTTTATCAAAATGTTTGCATTTTTATTTCACTTGTGAATATATTGACTTAATCTCTTTTCTTAAAACAAAAATAATGTTGTTTATTGATAATTTGACATGAAAGTAGACGAGTTGGGACAGTAGACGAATAGGGACTCAATGCACTTAAAGAAACAGTAGACGAAATGGGAGTAGACCAATTGGGATGTTACCCTGCTGACTTTGAATTTAATTTTCATAAATTGGTATTATGGACCTCCCTGATGGTACATTTTAGCGTGACAGTCTAATGTGACATTTCTACTAACCTGAACTCATCGTAACTTGCAACTTTTTGGTTCACAGCTCTAAACTTTGCGTCATTTTCACGCCAGTATTTTGCATCAGCTTCTACAGCGTTATTCAGCTCCTTTTCCAGCTTCCTGAAGTCAATAGCTGCATCATCGTCATGGGACGACATTTTTCTGAAAACATTAGTTCAGGTAAGTAAAGTGTAACAGATAAGAGGTAGCGATATCAAAGGAAAATTAATTTTGTATAATCAATCAGATTATCTGGTTTGGTTGCTATCTATGAGGTCTACGAAGACTTTTACTGTTTATTTCATCGAAATTAATTGAGAAATGAGGAAGTTGTTGAAGTTTGAAGTTTGCTGATTACCTCCCCTATTCTGTCACTTGATTTCATGTTTCAAGTTGATGCGCACAAATGCGCTAATAGATACTCAAATACGCTCATATCCACACTAAAGCAGGTTATTGGAACTATTAATTCAACTTGTCAAAACAGGATAGAAGTTAAAAATAAAAGGTTGATTCAACATTTTGTCATGAAAGTGAACAAGGGTGGTTGTCTCCCCTGATTCCATCCTTTGATATCGCTATAAGAGGTGATAAAGATTAATTTGTTATTTTAAATCAAAACCCTTGGTTGTCAGGTGCATACGGTACCTAGACGGAATCCTGCAAGCCCGTATTTCAATATAGTCTTTTTTGAAGTATGGTCTTTCAGAGAAAACTTATGAAAAACGGACCCATACCCCCTTTATCATTCATGTCAGGTGATTTTGAATTTGCTAAAGAAATTAATTTAACGTGGGACCTTTTCAGACCCTACATGCAGTTAAAATGCACGACTAGCCTGACGAAATAGGTACAACTAAACAGTTACAGATGCAGAAACAACAAGTGGTACTCATTCTATGATAATGTCCAAGTGAAATTTACAAACTGCAGTGTGAAAAGTAGAAATTGTACAATTTTAGACAAAGCGTCCTTGGTTACAACGACTCATTGACCGTTTATCAGTATAGAAAGATTGCAATTTATCTATCTTGGACGATGAGATGTGCTTCATTTTTCTGAAATCAATGAGCTTTCGATGACAGTTTGACGGTTTAACACAATTAGACATCAAAATAGAAGAAAAACGTCAACTTTTGTTTACCGATTTCTGTTGCGGAAGTAATTTTTCTAAGGGAGATAACTTGTAAATATTTGTGATAGACTGGATTTCATAGACTGTAATTTTGCTCTTTGTAGTCTCGATGGGTGGCATACCATTTGTCATTCGAATATCCTCGGATCTTATCGACTCTCATGGTGTAAAGGGCAATCCGTTGCAAACAGTCTCGAGGGTCGCAATTGTACCATCTGTATTAATTTATGAGTTTTAGCTTAGCCTACTTTCTTTTACCATTTTTACAAGAGATAACATTTGTTTTCCAAAAGTTAAACCATAATATTCTTTTTTTACTAAGATGTTTACTTTGACACAATGTCTTAGGCCTACCAAGCTAAATAAATAACTAAATAAATGAAATAAAATACAATAAATTAATATTGATTCGGTCGGCACAATCCTTTCAGCCAATCAAAAACGTCGTCAGCGGACCTGCACTCATTCGGTGGAGGTGAAAGCTTCGGTCTTTTTCGTTGAAGCATTACCAACTTTCAGCATTAATATCTCGACGACTACGCCAGATTATTAAAAATGCGTTGGTAGTTAGAAAGTTTAAATCACATTCTTTAAAGAAAGAGTTTTGTTTATGAATTTTAACGATGGATTTTTTAAATAATCTGCCTCAAAGTTGGTATCCCGTAACGATAAAGACCGAGGAAATACCCTCGATAAAAAAATGAAAGTGAGGCTATGACGTCATGCCGACTGATTCTATGGGCCTAATCAATAAATCAATTGATTTGTTAGTTATTTTTTCTTTCCTAGACTAGCATGTTAACAAAAGACATAGCATACCTTAGTTTTATATACACATAGGCCTACTACTAGTAGCCTACTAGTTCCCCTTTTACAGTTCTAAGTCATTATTAATTTAGGCCTAGGTCTGTAATATACACGGCCGCTTATCTACTAAATCACAACATTTTGTTGTGTATGAAAAAAGTTTAGAGGATATCCGGTTGGCAGTTAGAGGAGCCGACAAATTGGCGGGTGAAAGGTGAGTCTCGTCTTTTAATCGAAATGTTCTTGTTTCTAGCTCGAAAATCAAAAATCGGAGAATGTCATACAACCCTTTATTCATTTTCACATATTTGTGAGCCCCATCCAAACCCCGATTCCCAGAGATTGAACGGAAATTCATTTTCTCCAGTTGCAAGGGTAGCCCCAATATTGACATTTCGTCAATCCTGGTGAGCGTTTGTCCACTTTCTGAGGATGAATGGCCCAAAACCTGTGTGTATTATAAAATAGTTGTATGTACATTACATCGTGCAAACACTATTTTAATAACTTACTGTCGATCTTTGAAGAAAATCAGTTCTTCCGGTCAGTTTGTGCGTTAGAGGATAAGTTGTGAGTAAGAGGATAGGTTGTGATTTAGAAGACAGAATGCATTCATCGCAATTAATACCATTTGTCATTGTTTATATGCGAATTAAGCCAAACCGAAATACTCTATGTGATATGTCTTTTTTCAAAGGGCGAGTGAAATGGCATAACGTATTTTTACGCCCAGTAAATTGATACATCAGGGACACAGACCTTTAACATTGTCTGCTTGTCTGCCAATCTGCATGTGATAATTTCGAATGAACATTTAAGTTAAGAGGGCGTTTGTGCGTTATCTTTTTAAAATTTCATACACCTGATATTCTTGTCTGCTAGGCATACATCTTTTGCTTCGGAAAAGTCAAATATTTAGCCATTTTGGTAATGGGTGAAGTGTTTTCAAAAGTGTTTTCAAAATGACACAAATTTGGACTGCTTTATTTAAAAAGAGTTACAGATGTGAGAAGTATATGTTTGAGGGTGTAAATATTGTGGGAAGGGCTGATAATCAACAATTCAACAATTTCTTCTTTCTCTCGATGTTTTCCGAAACTATTTTACAAGGGAGTTATAAAATATATCTTGTATGGGACAGGATTTTTGGAGAAATCTTTATGAAGGAAATCGAATTATCTTGTTCCGTTGCTTTTACATGATGTGTAAATGGGATTCTTTAACCTTTTCTCATACAAGGCATGGTATAACGTACTTATTAGAAAGGGATTGTAAAGTATTGACACAAAAGAAGAGATTACTGTTAATCAGCAATTTCTCCCGTTGTCTCAGTATTCTCTGTACTACTTCTCTTTATATAAATCATCTTGGTATTAGTATCCATTTGTCATCTGCAGCATTTTTCAAATTGGACCAACCTAAAATATAGCTGTTTCGGAAAGATTTTTAAAACGTTGGTGGTGTGGAGATATGCCTGTAATCAAACTTTGTAAGTTGTATTTGCAATGGTTAAAATATTTACAATAGATTTGTTGTTCCAATGCAGGTATCAGATTTCAACACCTTTCCTCATGTTCCTGGTGTGTACAGATTAGGTGACAAACTCACTGTTTTGAAAACTCACTGTTTGAACTGGATACAAGTCGTGTCCCTAAATATATAAAGTAAGTACTGAAAAGTGTTCCAGACTAGTAGTCAAACTTAGATCTGTCATCCAAGTATTTTAGTGGCCCTTTATTTTGGAGAATTGAATGATGTTAAGAATCCTACACGCAAAATTGTAGATTCGACAGATTTTGTCTATATTTGTATGAACTTCAAATGGTCATAAATCTTTTTAATTAAGAGAGGTAAAGTGATAATTTTTGTGTCATTGATTTTCTCATGGAATGATCTCAAAAACGATATATTACAACATTGAAATCATTTCTAAAAGGGTTATTTACCGTCGTTAGTTTCTGCTTTATATGAAGCTGCATACTAGCGGTGAATTTCTTACTTCCAATGTTAATAATTTGCTTTTGTTGATTTTCAGGATGTGTTGACCCAATTCCTCACCACAAATGAGATCAGACTAATCTGATACGGGATGTATAGAGTGGAGAAACTTTAGGCTATTTTTATCGCTTATTCAATAAGCTGCAGGAACTTTACAATTTTTTGGAAGTGAGGCATGCGTGGATATTTTTTAACGATGACGTTGTTTGTACCTAGACAAACCATCGTTGAAGTTGACAAAAGTGATAAAGTGCGGATTTCACAAAGTTCATCTTTAATGTATGTTACAACTTGCAAAATTTATTAATGTATCAATTCGTAGGCCTATATGATTGGTGACTTAATATTAAACATATTGAATCAATAAACAAGATCTATGGATAAACAATATTTACAGATCTGTATTCTGGACACGTCTTTATTTTCTCCGGGTTTTCCACTTCTTACGCGTTATATTTTAAAGAGGCTACTTTAGAGCATACAAAAATGGCTGTAATATTGCACAGTATTTCCTTTGAATTGTATAAAAGTTCACATGAAGACGCACAGAGTACAGACAGACAGAAAGAAACACAAAGGATAGTGGATGTTTATATCAAACATTGTTATAAATCTATTATGCATAAGAACCTTACATTCATTTAGATGAGATAATGTAATATGATATATACACTGGTGTGTAAAAAGGGTTTTTCTATATCATATCACAATGAACTCGTACTCTGTCAAATAAAAATGACAAAGTGATTCTTAAGTGAAATAAGGGTTTAATCTTTGGACAAGACTAGTCTAGTAATGAGAGTATTTCGGTTTGGCTTAATTCGCATATAAACAATGACAAATGGTATTAGATGCGATGAATGCATTCTGTCTTCTAAATCACAACCTATCCTCTTACCCACAACCTATCCTCTAACGCACAAACTGACCGGAAGAACTGATTTTCTCCAAAGATCGACAGTAAGTTATTAAAATATTATTTGCACGATGTAATGTACATACAACTATTTTATAATACACACAGGTTTTGGGCCATTCATCCTCAGAAAGTGGACAAACGCTCATCAGAATTGACGAAATGTCAGTAATGGGGCTACCCTTGCAACGGGAGAAAATGAATTTCCGTTCAATCTCTGGGAATCGGGGTTTGGATGGGGCTCACAAATATGTGAAAATGAATAAAGGGTTGTATGACATTCTCCGATTTTTGATTTTCGAGCTAGAAACAAGAACATTTCGATTAAAAGACGAGACTCACCTTTCACCCGCCGATTTGGCGGCTCCTCTAACTGCCAACCGGATATCCTCTAAACTTTTTTTCATACACAACAAAATGTTGTGATTTAGTAGATAAGCGGCCGTGATATAGCAGGTTATTATCATATATGACATTAAATGTTGACAATACGAACAGAATATGACTAATTGACTATGCTACGAGAGATGAAATGTAGAACTACAAAAGAGGGGAAATCAATTAATGGTTAACCCTTTCCTAAACGACAACATGGGCGGATCAAGAGGGGGGGTCGGGGGGGGGGGGTCCGGACCCCCCTGGCATTGGCCAAAAATTAAATTTTTACTGTATAAATTTAGTGTAATGTTACATATTTATTACATTTTAAGCCATGATTTGAGCTTGGACCGCCCCTAAAAAAAATCTTGGGCTTGGACCCCCCTGGAAAAAAATCCTGGATCCGCCCTTGGACAAAATGGTTGCCTGGTTCTAATAGAATGGAGTTATAAATGACAAACCCTTGTGAAATCTATGTTAATATGATTGCCATATTCTTCTTTTCCAACAATACTTTCTAAACACATTTCCTCTAAAATGGGTTTGTCAAAAGGATTCCGTTTGGTAATGGACAGAAATAGGCCTACAGTAACCTACACGTATCAGCAGCAAATGAGAAGTAAGTTCGCTCATACCATAATTACCAAAAACGTAGTGCTATGCCATAGGCCGACGCTACAAGGATTTTAACCGGGGGCACCCGTATTCAATATCCAGACAACAAACGTTTAGATTTGCCCCTTGTACAGAAACTGGCCCGGTTTCTCGAAAAAACTTAAGTATATTCTCAAGAGAACATGCTCAACTTAAAAGGGATACTCTCCAACGTTGAAGGGTATTCGATTGAAGTTCACGTGGATTTCATGCGAGTTGAGCATGGTGCTCAGATTTGAGCATGAGAACGTACTTAAGTTTTTTTCGAGAAACCGGGGCCTGGACTCTCACATTTAGTGACACAAGGGCTGACTTCGATTGGCACTATAGCTCGCTCGAACGGGAACCATTATTGGGAACCAGCGCTGTTCTGTCTATTGAATTCCTCCTCGTTCTGAGTCAGCCAATCAAAATCTTTGTTTACCTCGACACGGATTGGTCCACTGTTATCCGAGGAGTTCCGAATGACGTGATGGCTCGGGTGGTCGGACCATACCTTTTCCGGTAGTCGGACTATATAGCTCGCGCCATTGCTGTTCGATTGGAGCTATAGCTACGGAAATGACGTCAATAGCTCGCACTATTGGTGTTCGATTGGGGCGATGTTCCGAACGATGGCGCGAGCTATTGCCACTCGAAGTCGGTCTAGATAAATACCTCATTTATTTCAAGGCACGGTTAAAGGTCAATTATAGAAGTGCGCATTATTCACTTATAAACTGATTAAAAAAAATCACCACGTCTATCTAATGCTTTCTCTGCATGAAACCGAATTCAAATCGGTCCCGTATGGACAAAATTATTAAAGATTTTCTGAAATTGGTGTATCACATGTATGGAGACACTCCTGAACGGGAAATGCTTCCGGGTCGTAGTATAGGACATAGTTCCGTCAAAAACAGATTCGCTCATTTTGTTGCATTGATTCTGTGTCTATAGAATAGGCAGATGTATGAAATAAGGTTCTGCATACTGGCAGACCATCAGTGTACTGCTAGGATGTGTTTTGATGAAATTCTCGGGTACCAGTTTCTTGTGCGGTCCTGACCTTTCATGGGGGAGTGTCACATGCAGATCCCGAAAGAGATGGCAAATTGCAAGGGTGGCTGTGTTCACGGGAGTGTGATTGAAGTTTTAGGGGAAGCATTTCAGAGTATAATACCCATCTTTTAAAATGGCACAGAAATTGCCAAAATGATTCAAAATCATTGATTTTTTGCTTTTAACTTGAAAATAGAATATAACTTCAGTCACAAATGAATAAATCATGTTCAATTCCAGTAAAAAAAAAGTCCAATCACAGGTCACCTTTACCTAAATTATTCCACGGGATCTTCCCTATATTTTTGTCAGGTGTCACGACAAACAGATTTACGTCCCTTAGACCTGAAGCTGATGATGCCATTTATACCACGTTCTTGGTAGTAAATTAAAGACCAAGGAATGATCTATCAGGCAGACTATGTAAAAGGTGCCACAGAGACTTCTGATAGAAGATAGAAGCTGCCAAATTGACCCATTTTACTATATACCTAATAGGCCCGTTTCGTTGAGGAGTGACACCACATGATTATCCACCATGATTCTGTTTATTCATAGGGATAAAGTGCTCACGTCTCACATCAAGCCACTTGAAGAGAAGGATAGAATCTCAAACATCACCTTTGTGCAGCCATGGAACACTCAAGAGGATAAAAAGCACCTGAACGCTGATAAGGCAAAACATACAGAAATACCAAAGGTTATTGTTGTCAATCTTTAACCCATTACCAAACGACAAAATTCTAGTCTGGTCCAAATTCAAAGATGTCGCAGACGACAATTTCAATTAAATGAAATTCTCCATTTTTTGGGCTTTTTGTATAGAAAACATTGTGGGAAATGAAGAAATTGCTTGTATTTGCTTGTCACAAGCAATTTCTTCATTTTCCATAATGTTTTCCAAAGCCATTATCCTTTAGAGAGTCAAAAAGGTTGAATATGTTGTAATGGGTTAACCCTTTTCCAAACAGTATAGTTATACCTAGGACTTGTCCAATGTGAAATCGCTTATGCTGCTGACAACGAAATGTATATGTTGACAAAAGATAAGATTTGTGATGAATATAGCACAAGACATATCTATACAAAAGGAGAAAATTCTGATCATCGGCGTTTTCTTCTTTGTCTTAATGTCTTTAAGAGCGTTTTCTTTTCTGAATGTCAAAGCTAAGTCTTGTTTAGGAAAGCGTTAATCTTTGTCATGCTGCTTTCCAAACAAAACAATTTTTGACATCCCCCTAAGAGAGGGTTTGTGAAAACTTCAATGTGAATTATAGTAAATGCTGATAAGCAGCATTTTCTCCTTTTGCCACATTGTTTTTATATTCTTTTGTGCATAGATGGTGTCTCAATCAAAATTTACTTCTTCTGCTGCGGCAGCCTTCAATTAGGAATACAATGTACTTTAAAACTTTGCAGTTATGGAAAACATTAACCTTTTCCATTATGAATATTTGTGGATTTTTTCATATTAACCGATCCATTACCAAACGACAAAATTAGTGGGTGGTCCATTTCAAAAGCTGCTGCAGACGACAAAATGAATGCTACTCGATGTGGGATTTAGGTCCAATACAGCTTAGAAACTATTGAGGCAAAATGAGAAGGTACTGATTATCAGCCATTTCTTCTTTTGCCTCAATGTTTTCCCAACCCCCAACCTATTAAGGACGCCAAAACCATGCCTTGTTCGGGAAGGGGTTAAACAGTTTTGCAGACAAAATGTCGCTGATAAAAAGGGGCCTAGGAAACCAGCATTTTCTCCTTTTGTCTCAGTATTTTCTGTGCTATATAGCACACAAATAGTATCTTAATAAACTTATATTTTGTCAACTGCAGCAGTTTTGGAAAGAGTTAAATACTGATAATATGCCTGGAAGTCAGGCAATAGTTTAAAGGAAAAAAAAACCCAAAACTTTTCCAACCTTTGAGTTTAACATGCAGTCTGTTCAAGCTCAAAAATGCTGTTCTTTCGCATCTTCTTCAAAAGCATTGTCAAAGTTTGTAAAACAGCTTTTTAGATGGAATATTCTATGTCACAAGACATAGGGGTCTTTGTTTGTATATATAATTATAATGCTTTAAACGTCCATTTTCCCACGTATAGCTCATTGGTGTTCATGAAAGCTCCCTTTTGTGATACATTCGCTTTTCTAAAAAAAAAAAAAAAAAACAAAAAAAAAACAAAAAACAAAAAAAAACAAAACAAAACCGTAACTACAGCTTGTGAAAATCTGTAGGCATAAGGTCTCTGAAGAAAAGCGACAATTTTTTTACATTCATCTTTGATTTCTTTGATGAATGTTGTAGATGCACAAAAATCTAACGAATTGAATTTTGTAAAAGTAACTGTTGTAAGTTTTGCCTATCTACGAAAATCTTCAGCTTCTTGGGTCTCTGCTACGTAACTGTCGATTTTAGTTCGAAACAGAGAAAGCATCTCTGTGCCTCATTTAGAAATCTTAACTCTAACATTAAAACAGTTTTGACCATTAATTGGCAGATTTGTACAATAAATATCAGCATAGAAAAAAGTGGTCCTTAGCAAATTTTGAGTAGTTTATTTAGATCTACAGAACAATCGCACAGACGTGTAACTCGATCTTGATATTTTGAAATTTAATTTTAATCTTCAACCACTACTATGGCGCTTAATTTTAGTAACAAGAAGATTCTTGTGACCGGTGCTGGTCGTGGTATTGGTAAAGCTCTTGCAATAGCCATCCATAAATCAGGAGGTACCGTGTATGCTGTTAGTAAACAACAAACAACGTTAGACGCGCTCGTGAAGGAATGTGGCGGGACAAACATTCATCCTATACAAGTGGATCTAACGGACTGGGATAAAACAAGAGAAAAATTGGAGAATTTAGAAGCAATGGATGGGCTAGTAAACAACGCTGGCGTTGCACTTGGATATTATCCTTCGCTTGAAGTATCCAAACAAGTGATTGAGGATACGTTCAGTGTGAACACGATGGCAGCCTTAAATGTTACACAGATTATTGGACGTAAGATGGTTGAAGCAGGAAAAGGTGGATCAATCGTTAACGTGTCTAGTGTATGCGCAATAAATCCGATCCGAGACCATGTGGCCTACAATATGTCAAAAGCCGCGTTGGATATGATGACGAAGCAGTTCGCATTGGAGCTCGGTCCCCACAAGATACGAGTGAATTCGATAAATCCGACACTAGTGCTTGTTATGTTCTAATAATAGTATTACAGCTCTATCTATTTATGGTAACATTACCTAAGGTCCCTGTTATATTAATTAATACTACATCCGGTCTGGATACTCTGAGTTTGTGATTAAAGCAGTGAACACCCATTATTGTGTCTTTTTGTACATTAACCCTCAGAAGTCATCCAAGGATAAAACATCTGGCGACGAGGATAAACGGTTAAACAAAAGGATTAACTCATTATAAAGTGGATGGATTACGAATCTTTATAGTGATGGCGCTAAATAACTTGCCGAACTTTCCGTCATTTGAGGTGGACGCGGATAAGTCCAACTGTGGGACAAGATGGGAAAAATGGGTTTCAAGGCTAGAAAACCTATTTGTCGGTCTCAACATCACGGAGGAGGCACAGAAGAGGGCTTTACTTCTCCATTATGCAGGGGAAAAGGTGTTCGATATATACGAAGCTGAAAAGGGTGATGACGACGGAACAACATATGATGGGACAAAAGATGTCCTGGACGGATATTTCGCACCTAGAAAGAACGTACAAATGGAAATCTATACCTTTAGATCTCACAAACAAGAGGAATACCAATCATTAGATGAATTTGTGATGGAACTTCGAACCTTGGCAAAAAACTGTGACTTTCAAAATGTTGATAAAGAAATTTTGCAACAAGTAATTCAGAACTGCCGATCTAATCAATTAAGGAGAAGGGCATTAAGGGAGCCTGACAAAGGATTACAGGACATTTTGACTTTGGGAAGAATGCTGGAATTGTCGGAAAAACAAGCTGCCGAAATCGAGACAGACAGGAATGTCAACTCAGTATCACGAGGTAAGGGAAAATTTCGTAAGCCATTCCCTAAGAGTAAGACGACACCCAATTCCAAAAAAGGACAACGGACTACGCCTAAACAAAAACCACGTGATGATGCCGCAAGCTTATGCAGGAATTGTGGGTTTGAATTCCCGCACACAACAGCGCCCTGTCCAGCCAAAGGGAGGACCTGCAATCTATGTAAAAAGTTGAATCATTTTGCCCGCTGCTGCAGGAGTCGTGGGAAAAATGTCAATGAGGTGACAGAAACAGATCTACAGTCATGTTCGGAAGATGAGTTCAACTACAATATTTCAGTCAAGAGTGTTGGCAACTCAAAATCACCCAAAACGGAAATCATCTTGAACAACACACAAGTTAAGGCTACCATTGACACTGGTTCAAGTGTTAACATATTGGATGAAAGAACATTTGGTGAAATAGGAAAACCACAGCTGAAAACGCGACGACTACCCAAGTTAATACCTTACGGTGGTGCACAAAATCTAAAAGTTCTTGGATGTTGTGAGTTAACGGTCGAAAAGAATGACAAACTCATGGTTGAGAAATTCTTCTTGGTAAAGGGGAATTATGGTACTTTGTTGGGATACGAGACGGCTAGTGCTCTCGGAGTTGTAAAAATTGTTCAACAAATCAACAATTCGGACTCTATCGAATCAAAATACCCTGGAATATACAAGGGGATAGGAAAGTTAAAGGGACAAACAGTGAAACTACACATCAATCAGGATGTCAAACCGGTGGCCCAGAAAAATCGGAGGATTCCTTTTCACACGAGGGATAAAGTTGAGAAGGAAATTAAAAAGCTCTTGGATGATGACATTATTGAGGAAGTACAAAATAAATCTACGCCATGGGTCTCGGCAATAGTGACCCCGCCAAAGAAAAATGGAGATGTTCGCATTTGTATTGACATGCGGGAGGCCAACAAAGCAATCGAAAGGGAAAGACATCCTATGCCGACGATCGACGATCTAATTCATGATCTAAATGGAGCTACGGTCTTCAGTAAGCTTGATCTGGCCTCGGGATACAATCAGTTGGTCTTAGACGAAGAATCAAGATCAATTACTACATTCATTACACATCTTGGATTATTCTGATACAAACGACTGAATTTCGGGACTAATTCAGCATCTGAGGTGTTTCAGAAAACAATCAGTTCAGTGATACAAGGGATTAACGGAGCGAAAAATATCTCTGATGACATTCTGATTTATGGAAAATCGAAAAAGGAACATGACATTGCGCTTGATAGGGTATTCAAGGCATTGCATGCCAGTGGCCTAACATTAAACAAAAAGAAGTGTGAATTCAACAAACCTAATGTCACGTTTTTCGGAGTAGTTTTTGGAGGTTCTGGAATATCTCCTGATCCAATAAAGGTGGAGGCAATCAAACAAATGGAAAGACCACTCAACGTGTCAGAATTACGCAGTTTCTTGGGTATGACGGCTTATTGCTCAAGATTCATAAAGGATTACGCTTCTGTTACGGAACAATTACGAAAATTAACACGTAAAGACGTCGAATGGATGTGGGGGGACGGTCAACAAAACGCATTCGACAAACTGAAAAATGAACTTTCGAGTGAAACGGTCATAACGTACTTCGATCCAAATCGGAATATTGAACTGATCACAGACGCATCACCAGTAGGATTATCTGGAATTTTGACACAAGAAGGCAAAGTTGTAGCTTACGCTAGTCGAGCGTTAACACAGACAGAAACGAGATATAGTCAAACTGAAAGGGAAGCACTTGCGATCGTGTGGGCTTGTGAACATTTTAGCATGTACTTGAAAGGTGCTCCATGTTTTACAGTTGTCACTGATCATAAGCCACTGACGACTATTTGGTCAAAGAAACAACCGCCGCTACGAATTGAACGTTGGGGATTACGTTTACAACCGTTCAAAATGAAAATCGAATATAGACCCGGAAAAGACAATCCATCGGATTACATCTCTCGACATCCGATAAAAACTAATCAGGAAGAACGGAATCTAGCGGAAGAATACGTAGCATTTGTGTTTGAAGAATCCGTACCCAATGCTATGACAATGGACGAAATAAAAAGTGCATCAATCAATGACAAAACAATCCAAAAGGCAATCGAATACACAAGGAATGGAAAATGGCATGAACTGAAATCATTAGGTAACAATGAGGACATAAACATGCAAGATTTACTTTCTTTTCGAAACGTAAAAGACGAACTTACAATCCATTGCGACACGGTTTTACTTAAAAACGACAGGATAGTTATGCCTAAATCGTTACAATTGAAAGCAATCAGACTAGGTCACGAGGGACATCAAGGGTTGTCTCGAACGAAAAGTTTCGTTCGCTCCAAGGTGTGGTTTCCAAATCTAAACGCAGAGGTCGAAAAGGCGATACAAGGATGTATGGCGTGCCAAGCTAACACCAAGGAAGTGAAACCAAGAGAACCACTCAGGATGTCGGAAATGCCTTCTGGTCCTTGGCAAAACCTGAGTGCCGATTTCTGTGGTCCATTAGATACGGGGGAACATCTCATGGTTATAGTCGACGAGTATTCGAGATATCCAATAGTGGAAATAGTGAAATCTGTGTCAGCCAATGCAGTCATTCCGGTAATAGATAAAGTGTTATCAGTGTTTGGAATACCGGTAGTGATAAAAACGGATAACGGAAGTCCGTTCAATAGTCACCAATTCAAAAGTTATTCTAAGAAAATGGGTTTTGTGCACAGAAAAATTACACCATTGTGGCCAAGAGCAAATGCTCAGGCAGAATCATTTAATAGGCCGCTGATGAAAAGTGTTAGGTCTGCAAAGTTAGAAGGAAAACCATGGAAAGAAGAAATGTTTAAGTTTCTCAGGCAATACAGAGCAACACCTCATACTATAACTGGTTACACTCCTTTTCGTTTGTTGTTTCAGCGTGAGGCAAAAACTCGTTTGCCAAATGCAGTTGTAACCAACGAAAATAGGGTTGTTGATGAAAATGCTAGACAAAATGACGAGAAGAGCAAAGCATACAGCAAATCGTATCAAGATTACAAAAATCATGCAGTCGATAAACAAATCTCAATTGGAGATAAGGTATTACTCTGTACTGGTGACAAGTCTAAAATGAATACAAATTACAAACCTGTTCCATACACAGTTGTCAATAAGAAAGGTCCAATGCTTACAGTTGAGAATAAAGGTCATAAAGTTACTAGAAATTCGTCATTTATGAAAAAGGTATCTGACAATCTCTCTGGTTCAAAACAATTTACAGTGGAGGAGAATGACTTGATGGAAGACGAGGGGTTAGATCGAGATAAACTTTCAGAAACAGTAAAGGATAAGAACTTAGTTCAGGGACAAGACAGACCAAGACGTGAACGACGTCTGCCAAAATATTTAGACGATTATGTTTTAAAAGGATCACGTTAAAACGTTAAACTTTATAACATCAGAACAAGTGTAACTTTTGTTTACAAAAGCTTTCATAATATGGTTAGAGAAAGAGCTCGAGTATAATTTGACTCATTTCATTAATATACTACAGTGTATTTCATACAAGTGTTCTGAAAGAATTTAAAAAGTTGATACAAACATTATTTGGGCGAAATAATGAGTAAATGGACAGAATGCATGAAATTTAATTGATATATTGGACAATTATTAATCATATATACTCATATCATATAGTTAAAATAAGGTGTTAAGGTTTACATTGTAATATGCTTCGCAAGAAAAATTATGGTACACTTAGACGAAACAGCTGTATTGTTGATAAGCGAATTTGTCTTGTTTTACGCACGATAGGAATGTTGTTTATCAAATTAATGGTCATTCATGGTATCATATTCGCATTGTCTGCAAAACAATTAGGTCGTGCTCGGATATTACAAACCAGTTCAGAAAGTCTGATCCACAAACTGAATTGATACTTCAGCTAGAAAATGAGGTTAAATTTGAAAAGACGTGTTTAACATCGTTTTCGACTTTTATTTAACTTTATAAAATTTGATCTAAATTTTATCTAATTTGGGGAAGGATGTTATGTTCTAATAATAGTATTACAGCTCTATCTATTTATGGTAACATTACCTAAGGTCCCTGTTATATTAATTAATACTACATCCGGTCTGGATACTCTGAGTTTGTGATTAAAGCAGTGAACACCCATTATTGTGTCTTTTTGTACATTAACCCTCAGAAGTCATCCAAGGATAAAACAGTGCTGACGGATATGGCTGTACAGTTTGATAGCGATTCTGGCAAGGCAGACAAACTAAAGGACCACACGCCGCTTGGAAGATACGCTGAAGTGCACGAAGTTGTGGGTCCTATGTTATACTTGCTCAGCGATTTATCCACTATGACGACTGGCACGATTACCCCTATTGACGGAGGACTCTTGTCAAATATTTCGGTTTAGGACTGTTGTGGAATATAGATGTCGCTAATTGTTGTTGAATATCGCTGCTTATCAATGAACACCTCGTAACTGCAGCTTGTTTAAAGCTGCAGTTACAAGGTTTTCGTTGAAAAGCGGAGATATACCCCGTATAACATTAGTACTTTAGTAAAGTGCATGAATTGTGTTAGGTACAATATTCTTGTACAGAATTAATTTTGTATTTAGGCGTAATCGAAGTAATGTAATCTTTGATATTAAATAAATATTTCTTCTAATCGTCCGTTTACAAAATTAATCTTTGCATGCCAATGGATTTGATTCTACTGCAACTTTGGTCCTTATTTCACGGAGCGAGGTTGAATATTAGAGCAACTATGTCCTACCACATGGGATCGAAACATACCTTAATGTGCCTAATAAGACTTAATAATAGATTCTCACATGAGTGTTCGACCTACTTTTTGGCGAATATTTCAGAATTTCATCGCTATACGTCACATAAAAGAGACTGTCGAATAGTTTATGTGACGTCTATACATAGCCACGCCCAAGTCTCCTAGTCTCCAGTGGACCGCTAGTGACACTAAGTCAGATAGAATTTGTTTAGTATATTCTACGCGATATAAACATTTAATGCGCGCATTTGAATGTTTATTTTGCGTAAAACATGTAAAATCTACCATACAGACTCTATCTAATACATAGACCCTTGTAGGGCCTACGCGAGTACATTAAATTTTTTGGTTCTTCGATTTACGAACTATTTTAGTCATTTGTCAAGGAACCGCTCAAATGGAGTGCAAGCTTGACCACACAAATTATGTGTTTGCACTAACAACCGGCTTATGACGAAGATGAAATAATCGGAGACCTGATTGATTGAATAACTACCTTGCATTACTCTCCAAAGCCGAGGTCTTTTGATTAAACCATCAAACTACGACCTCTGCAGTTTTTGATATATCAACCGACTATTTGATCGTCATAGTCTAATTATAGCACACAATTTGAATGATCAAATCAAAATCGTTCAGTTTTTACTCGCACGCGCGGTCATTCATGTAAACAGTGATAACATCTAACAGATTAACCTATGGATTGTGCTCTGCATATTTACGTCGTTTCTATTTTTGGCTGATGATTGTAATTCGAGACGTCAGCCAATCAATTCTGTATCAAATATTTCAAATGTTTTGATGTTTGCAGTCAATGATTGGATAACGAAATCCCGCCAAGGCCCCGAGATTAGACGTTAAATACCCCCGTGGGATCAAAGTATCATTTCATCATAGTTTACGAAGAGGAAATGTACTTTGTTGTAAGAAAGTACCTTGCATTAGCACTGTGGTTAATCAAGTGACTCAGAATTTCAAAAAAAAATCATCAATGGTTTTGTTAATACTTGTCCAGTTTGAATTCGGTTCGGAGCAGAGAAGGTGGACAATGTCAGAAATAAGCAATAAGTGATAGATTTTTGATAGATCAACTGATAAAAAAGATATTGAAGATCAACCAAAATTTTGGTTGATCTTCAATAACTTTTTATCAGCTATTCTTTTCAAAATCCTTCACGTCCATCAAATACATGACGACTCTCAACCTTAACTACTTCAAACCGAATTCAAATCGATCCCGTATTAACAAAATACGCCACGGATTTGCTGGGTATGGTGATGGTGAGGTTTTTAAATAACGCAGGATTACAAAAAATATTGACAAACATAAAAAATTTTGATTGATCATCAATGACTTTTTTTCATGCGAAGTTTAAAAGATCTTTCACATCAGTTTCAATGATGCGCACGCGCAATATGGACAGAACAAAATCTCCAATATGGTATCAACACCATTTATCCTTGTATTTATAGAAAATAAATTGCAAATAAAACTACATAATAAAACTTCAATTTAGCTCTATGAATAAGGCATATCAGTAGTGTAAGAAATATAGGCCTAACTATTGATGTGGGTACAAATGTCAAGAGAATTTTATCTGCACATGAAGAATATTTTAACCCTTTCACAAATGACTAAAATTTAGGGCAATTTGATTTGAAAGCTGCTGCAGACGACAAATTGGATGTAGGCATTTTTTCTCAAAGATAGAGGCTTTGGAGAATATTGAAACAAAAGGAGAAAATGCTAGTTAATGGCACTTTCTTTTTTTTGTCGCAATGTTTTCCCAAGCCTCTTCCAATGGCGACGTCAAAAACAGGTCTTGTTTGGGAAAGTGGTAAATTACATGGCATAAAATCGGTATTCATTGGATTTTTGTATCAGCATAACCATAAAGCTTAATTTTGTTTCTCAATTTGTAAGTTTTGAAAATTTACCCTTCGACTTCAGTCTTTTCTGGAGATTTCTCGCCTTATCCATTAGAGGTCCTTTGATCGATACATAGTACACTAGTATAACGTGGCACTTAGCCTACCCAGAACACTTCAAAATACCATCTAGATCATTGTCTATATACACAGGTATACATTCTTTATTAAGGAAATACGCCACAAATGCCTTAACCCTATCATTTTCACACACAGTTGATACTAACATTCCAAAACGGTCAAATGGTAAATATAATAATTATACCCCATTTGGAACACCACGGACAATCAGGCCCGTAGGAAGCAATTTCATATTGGGGGGCTAAAACCCTCGTCCTGAATATTGGAGGGGGGGGGGGCTAATTTGGATTTTCCCAAAATTTTCCGTGTAAAATTAAGAAAATTCAGCATTTTTGGCCAACTTTGGGGGGGGGGGGGCTTAGCCCCCCCCCCCCCCCTGTTCCTACGGACCTGACAATTCTGTCGAATCATACCTTGGATGCAAGTCGTAGAACTACTTTCAGACTATGAATAGAATAGAATAGAATCAGTCGGCATGACGTCATAACCTCACTTTCATTTTTTCATCGAGGGCACTTCCTCGGTCTTTATCGTTACGGGATACCATTTTTGAGGCAGAATATCTCAAAAATCCATCGTTAAAATTCATAAACAAAACTCTTTCTTTAAGGTATATGACCCATCATTAAAAACGCCACTTTCTAGCCATACGAAGTGCATCAAATTACACACACTTGTAAATACACTTCACATAAGTTGATTCACCGTGCCGGATTTCAAGATTATGCTTCAAGAAGAAAATTATTTACAAATATTATTTTACTCTCTATTCATATGCAAGGGAGGTAATTTTGAACATTTTTGTCCAAGATTTCCATAAATATACATTACTTCAAAATTCTAAACCGTTGAAAATGCTTATGTTTGTATTTGGAATGGAAATATATAACACTTTAGGAATTGTTGGCACTTTTCAAATTTCGCCTCCGGCTCTTTAGTGCTAATGATGGGTCATATACCTTAAAGAATGTGATTTAAACTTTCTAACTACCAACGCATTTTTAATAATCAGGCGTAGTCGTCGAGATATTAATGCTGAAAGTTGGTAATGCTTTAACAAAAAAGACCGAAGCTTTCACCTCCTCCGAATGAGTGCAGGTCCGCACTTAATGACTGACGACGTTTTTGATTGGCTGAGGGGATTGTGCCGACCGAATCATATAGAACAACAGATCAAAACGTTGGTCTGTGACTAATGTCAACAATGAAGCGACAATGATACTGAAATACATTGTTTGCAGTTCCAGTGTCCTCTCTTTTTTAGAATGATTACAACCTGCAAGTCCCGCAAGTTGCAATGGTTGTTTTATTTGGATGACCTCGAAAACTACTTTTTGAAGCGTAGCTACTTCCGGCTAAAAATTGTGATTTTTTTTCAACATTTCTTCATGCACACACTTCCGAGTCGATGATTCGATCTTTGATCGACATTATCCGAGGATATCCGTACGAATTATAACCCGTCACTACTTTGAGAGGCCATAAAGCAAGAGGTGGGAATATATCCATGGATTTAGAAAATCGTTGGTGGGGAGTCAAAACCCCGTAACTACAGCTTGAATAAGCTGGAGTTACAAGGTTTTGACTTCCCACCGACGAAATATGATTATGGGTCCTATAATTCGGCAAAAATTATGTGAAGTAGGCCTACATCATATTTCTCACTGTTTGGCATTTAAGAAGAATCACACGATTTGCATTTTAACCTATTTCTGCACCGTGACACCTTTTGACTCCCTTACAAGAAAAGGCTTGGGAAAACATTATGGAAAATGAAGAAATTGCTCGTGACAAGCAATTTCTTCATTTTCCACAATATTTTCGAACCCGAAATGGAAATAATTTTAAAATTTCATCAACTTGGTATTGTCGTCTGCAACACATTTCAAAATGGAAAGATCATCCTCATGTATTATGCTATGTGGGCCTACAGTAGGCCCTATTGCAAAGAGTTTCGCCGTCCTTATGTGATGTGTTATAGGCCTATCATATAATTTCTGTAGATTTGGGTAAGGTTTTGGTAGTTTTGGTATATTTAGGTTTAAGTAGATTTGGGAATATTTTGGTAGATTTTGATAATGCCGCCCAATACAATTTCATTTCAAGAACATAAACAAAGTATATTAACGTCTTGCAAACTTGCAAAAATGCTTTAAATGTGCTCTAGGCCTATCTCGAATTTTTTTCGAAATATCAACTTTAAAACCATTTGTAGGTCCTTCGCATGGTCATTGATAATATACTGAAACAAAAAAGAAACGCAACTTCCATTTCAATTCCTGTTTTACGCAAAGACATCAAATCAGATTTGAACAAAATGTGATGCATTTTAAGCAATAACATTTCACCATATAAAGTCAACAAAATCTTGTTTGTAGCAAATTCCATTAATAAGAAAACACCCAGTTTACACCGGGCGTCAACACATTTTGACAAAAAAAAGTGAATGTGGGTCGAAAAACACATTCTGTTTCGTTTAGTTTGGTCCGATATTCGAATGTTGTGAAGTCCATGCGATTTATTAGCGGTCTCCGTTGCAGTCTTAAACCTATCCCGTAGGTGGGGTTAACCTGATGATACGGTCTTGCCTTGACGTCATATCTCTTGCACGTCCGCTCCGTGCTTGATCGGTTGTGGTCCCATTGAGAGCCAACAGCGTAAATAGTCGAACATGTTTCGATTTGTTGCCCCATCAATGTCTTGCGACAACAATTTGACCTTTTCAAACAAACGACATCCGTACTGCAGGTTGGCGCTGGGTTTGGCGTAGCCGTGCTATGCGTAGGGTAGCAATAAGTGTATGAATGCTTTGGCATCTTCTTGGTCTATGTTGTAGGTTGTGTTTGAAGAAAATTTGTTTTGATAGTAGTCATTTAGAAACCACGGCAGGGGGATAATCAGTTTTTAACAATTCACTTTGTATCACGTGATGAATTTACGACATCTGAAAGAAACGACACTGTATTTATGCGTATGAAGGCAGGAATATCAAAAATGTACTCAATATCCATTTAAAACATATTTGGTCGAAATCATTTCGAAAAATTGGGGTTGTGTATCTTTTTTGTTCTAGTATATTTTTTAAGACAATACATCCTTCAATCTCAATTGTAGTCCAATTCAATGAAATTCCCCTTTATAACGAAATGCCGGGGGATTTTCCACAAATTACCGCTATCTATAGAAAAAGTATTTCGCGGGAATTTAACGATGTCATCCTCGGACACACCCCGATGCGTCTTCTCACGTGACCACAGCGTTTTGTCAACATGGTTCGTGTCAGCTTCGAATATGCCTATCCAGTCACCTTTCAATCGCTCTGTTTGATCCCCAATAAAGATAGGTTTCGATCGAAATCTCCTGTCGTTTGGATTTTGTTTTTTTTTTTACAGTTCGCACAAGATCATGTGGCACATGGATTAAACACAGCCTAGGCCTAATAATTATTCTTTATATATGTTAGTGGCGATTATATGACGCTAAGAACATTTAGGTAGGCCTACATAGGTAGAGCGGTCAGTTTTCAATTATTGCGCCCCGAGTTCAAACCAAGGCATTTGCAGATTTTTTTTTATAGGGCCTACTTTTTACTTCGTCATCAATGGCTATTAGCTAAAAAATTTCATTTGTTAGGCTAACGGCAGCTTGTGTAAAAATACAAATGATTACAATAATGGACAAAAATACAAAATAAAGGGAAAAAGAGAAAAAGAATCGCCGAAACCTAGAATCGAACTCGGATCTCCGGTAAGGAACACATGTAGGCCTATACCACTCTATCACTCTACCTAAGTTTGCAACGTATCTGCGTCGTCTATTTTTAAACGTTTTCTTTTGTTTTATATAAAAAATCTTTGTTTACATATGAGCAATATGTAAACAGTGAGGGAAATAGATTTGAAAAACGTAGGCCTAACAAACGTTTTTCATTTTTTTCACGGATTTCCCTTGATTTCGGCAATAACTATCCTATTTTCGGTTCAAATTGTTGATCTGAACCGCCTTCCGTTACTATCAAGTTGACACTTCGATACGAATGGCCCCTCTGTCCAACCGTACTTATAGCAAAATGCGCATGCGTATTACACGTATGAACAACTAGTTCCGGTCGTCAGAATTAATCTGTCAAAAAGATAAATTCTTAGCTGATAGAGTTTAAAGGTAAGCGATCTTTCTGATATCGATATAGTTTGTCTATTGTACTATGTGTTTTTGTTTTGGATGATTTCTGTAATGACTGATGTCGGATTCTATGTGGAAATCTTAATTATCATGTGTTTTCGCGATGCATATTTTATTGGAAAAGGGGGGGGGGGGGGGGGGGTCAGTATTCCTTACATGTCGTTACTGCATGCGCGGATCCAGATATTTCTATTTTTGTGCGCTCCTCTGGTATAGGGCGCAATAAATGGTGTGCTTTATTTTGGGCTAATTAATGATGGGGGACTGCTCTTTTTTCTTGACAGTTGTTTCAATTTTTCTTCATGAGTTTCGATTTTTAACCCAAACCCTAACCTAATCCATATGAGATAGGATAGGACAACATTGTTGCCTGTTAAACAAGAGACTACCCTAATTTTGTAATATTGATTGTCCATCATTAATGATCATTGCCCAGGCTGTTGTGTTCTGATGTTCGTAGTCAAGGGGTAGAGCGTCGGCCTTGCGACTAAGAGGTTCCGAGTTCGATCCCCGGTAGCTGAGGTTTTTCTTGGCTTTTCATTGGCCCACACATTCGATGCGAGTACTGGTGGATTTCCGGGTAGCTCTATCGAGAGGGATTGAAATAAGTTGAAGGAACTTGCTTCCCAATCAATGTAAAATAAAAGCGTTCAAAGGAACGTCTGAAGAAGAAGAATCTAAGATAATGATGGAGACTGAGTTAACCTAATCCGAGTTGTGATGAAATTCGCTCTTTAATATGTTGATGTCACTTATTTACATCAGAACGCACTACCATTCAAAACAACGGATAGTTCGACACAAGTTGTGGTGCTTTGTTCACCGTCCGATCTTAAACGATATCCTCAAAACGCCTCATGATACGGATCAATGAACCATTTATTGTCATGCCTGGTGAAAACTTAAAGACCAAAAAGTATTTCTAAAAGGTTTATAGGCAATGTTTTGCAACAACCCTCACCTGAACAGCCATTGATTATAGTGACCTACTTTCCGTGGTTTTTGAGTGGTAGTGCGCTCTGATGTAAATGAGGGACATCAACATATCAAAGAGCGAATTTCATCAGAGAAAACTCGGATTAGGTAATGGGTTGATATGCAATATTGTAATATGACTAGAGTAAGTACAGGTAAATAGAGAACAATTTTATCCAGTTAGCCTAGACTTTATTTCGGACAAACAATAGTATTTCAGTAGGTGTAACCATGTTGTTATATAATCTTGTTACTACTGCTTTAATCAAATCCTAGTTACAAAATTTTATAACAACACTGACAGTTATCAATACATAATGGTAAAATTCATTGCTATTTACAGACATGGCGAAAACCATCAGACAATCAGACATATGATAAAATTTCCCTTGGTCTGATGATTTTTTTACTTCTGTCAGTCCAAATGACTGACATTCCTTTTGATCTGTCAAGAAAGTGAATGAGAGTTCTGTCTGACAAAATTTTATTCGGTCTGACAGATTATTTGGTACTGTCAGACCGAATGTCTGACAAAGATTTCTGGTTTTTCGCCAAGTCTGTATTTATAATGATTTCAGATGTGGGTCCCAAAAGATTGTGATAAAATGATGATACTTCCTGTCCTGGTCACAATCCTGGCGACATGTGTGTTAGCGGGAGAAGATTTCTACAAATTACTTGGCGTCTCTAGAGGGGCTAATGACAAGGAGATAAGAAAGGCATTCAAGAAATTAGCTGTCACTATGCATCCTGATAAAAATGTGGTAAGAGGTTTAACCCCTTCCCAAACAAGACTTAGTTTTGACGTTCCTAATAAAAAAGGCTTGGGAAAACATTGAAACAGAAGAAGAAACTGCTGATAACCAGCAGTTTCTTCTTTTGCCTCAATATTTTCTTGACTATATCACTCACAATTTCAATCTTTTTTACATCCATTTTGTCATCTGCAGCAGCTGTTAAATTGGACCTGCCTAAAATTTTGTCGTTTGGGAAAGGGTCAACTCATTTCTTAACAATGATGCCTTCTGATACCCGACATGATGAAGGCTTTGGAAAACATTGTTGGAAAATGAAGAAATTGTATGTGACAAGCAATTTCTTCATTTCCCACAATGCTTTCTGCCCTTAAAGACCAAAGAACATAGAATTCCACTCACTTGAAAATGTGATCTGCAACATCTTTGAATTTGGACTAGTCTAAAATCTTGTTGTCTGGTAATAGAATAAATTAATGTCATTGAATAATTAGAGATATTGTCTTCTGCAGCAGCTTTTAAAAGAGGCCATCCTTAATTTTGGCTGTTTGGAAAAGAACTGTATTAGTTGTGAGTAAAAAATAGAATTTGAAGATCATATAGTGCATAGCGCAGACTGATCTTATCTGATATATTAATTTCGCACATATGCATGATAAACTTTTTGTAACTTGTTTTCCTTAACCCTTTACCAAACAACAAAATTTTAGGGTGATCCAATTTGTAAGCTACTGCAGACGACAAAATACATGATGATAATAAAGATATGATTTGTGTAAAATATGGCACAGAAAATATTGAGACAAAAGGAGAAACTGCTTGTTATCAGCAGTTTCTTCTTTTGTTTCAATGTTTTCCCAAGCCTGTTCTATTAGGGTCGTCAAAACCAGGTCTTGTTTGCGAAAGGGTTAATAACCCTTTACCTGTAATTGAAATTTAGAGATGTTCCATTTGAAAGAAATACACATTCTTAAGATGAATACATGAGATAACATCTACACCATTTCTTAAAGGTTATTTAACAATTCCATGTCCTTACAAATCTTAGTGAGTCAAATTATTTAGAAAAAAGAATATTGTTTTTTCCTTTACCTATTTACTAAGTGTGTTCAATTTTAATGGAAGAGGGGCCAATGGCAAGAAGATGGGAAACGCATTCAAGAAGTTAGCTGTCACTATGCATCAAGATAAGAATATGTTCTCCTTTTGCCTTTCTATTGCTACATGTAATAATGCAAATCTGATAATGAACTCCACAAATAAAGTAACACTTATTCTGTTGTCTCCAGCTCATTTCAAATTGAAACTCAGTCTGAGCAGGGTTCTCCCCAGAATAATTTGAAGCTGTAGTGGCAGTATCGTTGGAAGCTTACAATAATACAATACATTGTTTATGCCAATAATTGTGATTAAAAACATAATGGGAAAAGAAGAAATTGCTCATATTAAACAATTTCTCCTTTTCCCATAATGTTTTTTATGTATTTATATTGTACAAAATGCCTTATTCATCAGTTTTTGACATGTTATAAGGCAAATTCCTCTATTTGTTGATCATTTTGAGGAAAACTAAGCTGTTAGGCACTTTTGAAGCTGTGGGGGCATTAAACTGATTTACTTGAAGCTGTAGTGGGGCCGATACAGCTTACTACCCTGGGGAGAACAGTGCTGAGAGAAATTTCTGTAGTTTGGAAAACGGCCAAATGATGCCATATTTACTCCCCTTTCTTCCCTCCTTAGTCATTTCCTAAAAGCACGGTGGATAATCACGTGAAACACAAATTTCAGAAAATCTTCAATTACTTTGTTAATATTGGACCGATTTGAATTTGGTTTGAAGCAGAGAATGTGGACAGTCGTCACACATTAGATGGACGTGGTTGATTTTTGAAAAATCAACTGATAAAAAAGTTATTGAAGATAAACCAAAATTTTGGTTTATCTTCAATAACTTTTTTATCAGTTGATATTTTAAAAATCTACGGCATCCATGTTATTCCTGACATTTTTCCACCTTCTCTGCTTCAAATCGAATTCAAATTGGTCAAGTATTGACAAAGTTTTTGAAGATTATCAGAAATTCTAAGTCACGTGATTATACACCATGAAAAGGGTTGGTGATAAAGAATTATAAACAATAATGACTTTCACAATATTGATCGACAGCTGTTTGATAAAGTATGCCTATTTAGATTCTATATCAGATGACAGAAGGTTAACCCTTTCACAAAGAAGATTTTAGGATGGTTTAATTTGAAAGCTTGGAAAAACATTGAGGCAAAAGGAGATAATGCTGATCCTTTTGCTGCAATGTTTTGTGTTTTTATGCCCCCGATAGGGAGGCATCATAAATTTGACTTGTCTGTCCGTCCGTCTGTCTGTCTGTCTGTCCGTCCGTCCCTCATTCCGTCCAAAAACTTTAACATTGGCCATAACTTCCTTATTACTTAACATATTCGCTTCATACTTTACCACAACATTCCTTGGTACATTACCTTTCTGTAGGCACATACTTTGGTGACCTTGACCCCTGGATGACCTTGACCTTGAACATAGATTGGCCATAGTCTAAAATCAAAGCGGTGTCGGGGGCATTGTCATCTTACAATGACAGCTCTTGTTTTTTAGCTCCACTGGCCGACAGGCCAGCGGGCTATTGTCATGGCGCTGTGTCCGTCGTGCGTCCGTCCGTCCGTCCGTCCGTGCGTCCGTCCGTCCGTAAACTTTTCCTTTAAAAATCTTCTTCTCAAAAACTACCAGACAGATTTCAACCAAACTTCACAGGAATGATCCTTGGGTGACCCTCTCTCAGATTCCTTCAAAGAATTCTGATTGAAGTAGAAAGTCTGGAGTTATCTGCCCTTGAATGTCAAAAATGGCCGTTTTGACTTTATTTTCACTCTAGCAACTACAAATATTGACCAACCAAGACAAAACTTGGACAGAATGATGGTGACTATAAGATCTTGCCTAGGTATAATTTTCAGCCTGATCTGAATTTTACATCATGAGTTATGTGCCCTTGAAACTGACAAAATTGCCATTTTCGGCTTTATTTTGACTTTGTTTTCACTCCAGCAACTACAAATATTGACCAATCAACACAAAACTTGTACAGAATGATGTTTACAATAAGATCTTGCATGGGTGTAATTTTCAGCTAGATCTGAATCTTACATTATGAGTTATGTGCCCTTGAAATTTACAAAATTGCCATTTTCGGCTTTATTTTGACTTTGTTTTTGCTCTAGCAACTACACATATTGACCAATCAAGACAAAACTTGTACAGAATGTTGGTTACTATAAGATCTTACCTTGGTGTATTTTTCAGCTTGATCTGATTTTTACATCATGAATTATGTGCCCTTGAAATTGACAAAATTGCCATTTTCGGCTTTATTTTGACTTTGTTTTTGCTCTAGCAACTACACATATTGACCAATCAAGACAAAACTTGTACAGAATGTTGGTTACTATAAGATCTTACCTTGGTATATTTTTCAGCTTGATTTGATTTTTACATCATGAATTATGTGCCCTTGAAATTGACAAAATTGCCATTTTCGGCTTTATTTTGACTTTGTTTTCACTCAATCAACTACAAATATTTACTAATCAAGACAATACTTGTACAGAATGTTGGTGACCAAAAGATCTTACATTGATGTAATTTTCAGCCTGATTTGAATTTTGCATCATGAGTTATGTTCCCTTGAAATTGACAAAATTGCCATTTTCGGCTCTATTTTGACTTTGTTTTCACTCTTGCAACTACAAATATTGACTTATCAAGACAAAACTTGAACAGAATATTGGTGACTATAAGATCTTGCCTGGGTGTAATTTTCAGCTTGATCTGAACTTAACATCATGAGTTAGGTGCCCTTGAAATCGACAAAATTGCCATTTTCGGCTTTATTTTCACTTTTACAACCATTAGTATTAATTAATCAATACAATAACTTTCACAGAAATTTTCTGACCATAAGATCTTACTTGCTTGAAATTTTCAGCTTGCTTGTTTGTGCAGCCTGAACCTTTGAAATTGCATTCAACAAGACAAACAATCAGGCCTGTGGAGCGCTTCCAGACCGCCAGGGCTGTCTAGTTTATATAATCCATTAGGGATAACACACTGTTTGTTTCCTATAGTATTTCAAAGCCATTTCTTCTGTACTAGACAAAAAATGTTTTATGGTTTTGAATGAAATGGAATCTTTATTTGTAGGGACTGCCTTCCCTGTGTTACCTAAATGATTCATAAGTTTGTAACTTTTTCACTCCTCTTTCTTTTCTCACAATATTTCAGGATGATCCAGACGCCCATGACAATTTCATCAAGATAAATCGGGCATATGAGGTACTCAAGGATGAAGAATTACGTAAGAAATATGACATGCATGGAGAGGAAGGGCTGAAAGAAGACTCAGGCAGAGGCCAACATTATCAAAGCTGGAGATACTACCAGGAAGAATTTGGTAATTTTTATCATGACTATTCAAAGAATAGGTGGCTGTTCGAGACACCTGGGCATCGGCATCATGGTTATTGTAATGCTTTGGTTAAGTTTTTACGTGCAAATTTGTCATATCTGTATTTCTATTAATGCTATTGTTCTGAAACTTTAACCCTTTCCCAAACGACAAAATTTTAGGGTGATCCACTTCAAAAACTGCCACAAATGCCAAAATGAATGTTATAAAAGATAGGATTTGTGTAAAATATGGCACAGAAAATATTGAGAC
This sequence comes from Fragum sueziense, assembly GCA_963680895.1. Classification (NCBI taxonomy): domain Eukaryota; kingdom Metazoa; phylum Mollusca; class Bivalvia; order Cardiida; family Cardiidae; genus Fragum; species Fragum sueziense. Next base: position 10,301,116 of record OY804609.1, read on the forward strand.
AAAAGTAGAAACTGCTGGTTATCAGCAGTTTCTTCTTTTGTCTCAATGTTTTCCAAAGCCATTTCTTTTAGGGACGTCAAAACCAGGTCTTGTTTGGTAAAGGGTTAAACAAGCTTTTGTGACCTTAATATCAGCCTCTAGTCAAAGATTTGTTACTCTGACATGTAATTTAATTGCATTTTTCTCCCTTTTAGGACTAAGAATTTTTCACTATCCAGCACTTGATAGTCGCACCTTGCTGTCCAGAGACAGCTCTTGGTTGTGCTTCAGATTGATGTATCAGGGGTGGCCTTGATTGGGCCATTCTGTTAACTTGTACTCCTTTTTTAACCCGAGTAACTCATCTAACGAGCAAGGAACTTTTTTAGTGGGATGTCACCAATATGGTTTCTGATAGACGATGGTAATCAAAATAGTTTGATATCCTTTTCTCTTATACAATTTAATGGATACAAAAGAAATAATAAGAACTTAGAAGACATCAGATTTTACTGAAGAAAGCCAAACAAACTTATTTGACATTTGACAGCTGTAGTGGCATTTCACAGATTTGTGACCCGTCGCGCTAAAAGGGACCTTATTGGGTGTGTGAAAAATATCGACCCTAGTCAGTCTGTGCAGTCCGCGCAGCCAGACTAGGGCCGACACTTTTCACTTGTATGTTCTTTTTTTATATCTGTAATGTTTTCCCTACCGTACTTTATGTTCATTTTTCGCATGCAGTATCTGGTTGACCTGTGCTGAGTCTGACAAGTTTGTCAAAATTTGGATTTTTGGAGTTTAGATAAGGTCCCTTTTAGCATGACGGGTCACATTTATTTGAAGGTGCGTAGGTGCCCCTACAGCTTATTGGCCTGGGGAGAACATTGATAAGGTTTCGAAGTGAAGGAGCTTTAAGGTTTTGAAGTGAAAAAGCTTTTATTAAGGCTTGTCTATTGCTCTGAAACTTGATTTTTATTTTTCTACAGGAATCTACGATGATGATCCAGAGATAATAACACTGAGCCGTGCTGATTTTGGTAGGTGGTTCTTATTCACCCTTTCTTTGATGACACAATTTTACAATGATTTTAAACTAATGCAAGTAATAAAATCTTGTTTTGCCTATCCCAATATTTACAACCTCAAAAAATTGATTTGATTCTTCCCTTTACCCTGGGAATTTGGACTATTCCAATTTGAATGCTGTGGCAGGCTACAAAAAAAATGATGTTTATTATGATAGGATTTGAGTACAATGTAACAAAATACAGAATCAAATGAAATAAATAGATCTTCTGGTCATCACCATTTTCTTCATTTGCTTCTATGTTTTCTCCGAGCTTTTCCTATAAAGGATGTAAAGCAAGGGTAGACCCAGGATTTTTTTCCAGGGAGGTCCAAGCCCAAATGATGGATTAAAATGTGATAAATATAGTTGCTTTTCAACGAAAACCTCATAACTGCAGCTTGATTTAAGCTGCATTTACGAAGTTTTGTTGAAAAGCAGCGATATGTAACATTACACTAAAGTTATCTGATCAAAATTTAATTTTTTGACCAATGACAGGGGGGGGGGTCCGGACCTCCCGACCCCCTTTAGATCCGCCTTTGTAAAGACTAGAGCTTGTATAAGATGGGGCTAACGATATGTTGCATTGTTATTTTCAGAGACATCTGTTGAAGGCACGGAGGATGTTTGGTTTATAAATTACTATTCACCCCACTGTTCTCACTGTCATACACTCGCACCAACAGTAAGTCAATCATTTATCATGTAGCATTATCAACACTTTCTTATGTCACATTCAATGTCAAATGATTAACCCCTTCCCAAACAAGACCTTCTTTTGACGACCCTAGTAGAAAAGGTTTGTGAAAATATTGAGACAAAAGAAGAAACTGCTGATAACCAGCAGTTTCTCCTTTTGTCTCTATATTTTCTGTGTCATATTTTTCACAAATCCTATCTTTGATAAAATCTATTTTGTCGTTTGCGGCAGTTTTTGAAGTGGATCACCCTAAAATGTTGCCGTTTGGGAAAGGGTAAAAGGCTCTCATGGGAGCTTTAGAGGACCATCACAGTCCTTCATTTTTAACTGAAGACATTTGGTTTATAAATTTTTATCATATTTTGTTGTAAGTTTGGATTTTATTACATTATACCACATATTGCGGCAGTATTGGCAAATGATTTATGGCTCACATGTGAGAATTGTAGGGCTTTCCTGTTGCTCTCATTTTAGATGAAGGCACAAGAGATGATTTGTATATGTGACCCGTCGCGCTAAAAGGGACCTTATCGGGTGTTTGAAAAATATCGACCCTAGTCAGTCTGCGCTGTCCGCGCAGCCAGACTAGGGCCGGAACTTTTCACTTTTGCGTAAAATTCTAAATCCGGAATTGTTTCCCTATCTTACTATATGTTCATTTGTCACATACGGGATCTGGTTGACCTGTACCAAGTCTGACACGTTTGCCAAAATTTGGATTTTTTTAGTACGGATAAGGTCCCTTTTAGCGTGACGGGTCACATATGAATTTATGTCTCCTAAAAGTTCTGTGTTATTGTTGATGTCCTCTTATGTCTCATTTTAATTTGTATTTACAGTGGCGAGAAGTGGCGCGAGAACTCGAGGGTGTTATTCGTATTGGAGCAGTAAATTGTGAAGATGAATGGCATTTATGTAGGATGCAGGGGATACGATCCTATCCTTCCCTTATTATATACCCGGCTGTAAGTACATGAAAATTTTGTTAACCCTTTTCCAAACAAGTCATGGTTTTGATGCTCTCAGAAGAAATAGTTTGAAAAAACATTAAGAGAAAATAGGAAAGAGCTGATGATGTGCAATCTCTTCTTTGCATTAACATTTTCACAATAAATAGATTGTGGGCTCTGACTTTTGGAAGTCTATCTCGGATTTTTAGCTCACTTGAGCAGGAAGAGCTCAAGTGAGCTAATGTTGCCAGTCGTTCTTGTCCATCTAACAGTCTGTCTACAATTTCTTTAGAGATCTTCTTCTCCTAAACCAGTGGGCCAATCTTCTTCCTTCGTGAATGAGCTAAATCTAGTGCCCTGAAATAATCATCAAATTGACAAAAAAATGTTTGTTGCAGAGAGAGAAGTTTCATGGTGACAAAAGGAGAAAGGAGTTGGTTAAGTATGCCCTCCAGCATGCCAGAGTTTCAGTATCAGAACTATGGAGTGGTAATTTTGATGGAACTGTTAGTGAGAGTGACCTCCCCTGGTTGATCTCCTTCTGTGGGGAAGGTGGAGGTAAGAAATTAAATTTGTTTTTGGTCTTTTGGGGTTGAAAACATTTTGGGAAATGAAGAAATTGCTTGTGACAAGCAATTTCTTCATTTTCCACAATGTTTTTGGAAGCCTTTGTCTTGTTGGGCGTGTAGAGGCGTCACTAGGTGGAAATGGGTAAAATTACAATGAATTTTGCATTTTGGTAAAATTGTTGGTGAGAGTGAACTACCCTGGTTGATCTTCTTCTGTGGGAGGGTGGAGGTAAGAAAATAAGTATGACCCATCACGCTAATAGGGACCTCCTAGGAAGTTCTAGGATTGTTTCTAACATTAGATATTCATTCTGTAGGTAATGATTGATGGGCATATTGAATGATAATGAATTTGCCAGTTAAGTCTACAAATTTAGTTTAACCCTTTCCCAAAAGCATTGACATAGACTACAAAATGAATGTCAATAAAGATTCTTTTTGTGTATGATAAACACAGAATACTGAGACAAAAAAAGGATATGCCAATTATCAGCATTTTCTTCTTTTCTCTCGATGCTTCTTTAAGTCCTTGCTATCAAGGTTGTCAAACCATGTCAAAACCATGTCTTGTTAGGGAAAGGGTTAAAACTTACTTTACTCAAGGCATGATTTTTGTCACTTTCAGATTGTGTCACTACAAGCACCGCTTTGAAATTAGCTGGAATGTTGGTAAGTGTTTTTAGAATGACATTTATCCCATTATTGCACAGTGACGCCATTAAACTCCTTCACAAAAAACGGCTTAGGAAAATATTGCGGAAAATGAAGAAATTGCTTGTGACAAGCAATTTCTTCATTTCCCACAATATTTTCTACCTAATACAACCATTAATTTTTAGCTCCACTGGCCTTCAGGCCAGCGGGCTATTGTCATGGCGTTGTGTCCGTCGTGCGTGCGTGCGTGCGTCCGGTCGTCAACTTTTTCTTTAAAAATCTTCTCCTCAGAAACTACTAGATGGATTTCAATCAAACTTCACAGGAATGATCCTTAGGTGGTCCTCTATCAGATTCCTTCAATTAATTCTGATTGAACCATAAAGTCTGGAGTAATCTGCCCTTGAATTAAAAAACGGCTGTTTTCTTTTGTTTTCACTCTAGCCACCACAAATATTGATCAATCAAAACAAAACTTGGTCAGAATGTTGGTGCTGATAAGATCTTGCCTGAGTGCAATTTTCAGCTTGATCTGAATATTAAGTCTTGAGTTATGTGCCCTTGAAATTGGCAAAACTATCATTTTTGACCTTATTTTTACTCAAACAACCATAAATATCCACCAATCAACATAAAACTTTCACATTATCTTACTGGCCATAAGATATTGTGTTGGTGTAATTTTCAGCTTCATATGAATCTTAAATCATGATTTATCTGCCCTTGAATTTGACAAAATTGTTGTTTTCGACTTTGATTTTACACTCTTTACACCCACAAATATTTAATAATCAGTTCAAAACTTAAATAAAATATAGGTAAAGTTAGGATCTTGCTTTAGTGTGATTCTTAGCTAGATAGGAATATAAAATCATCAGTTATATGCCTTTCAATTTGACAAAATTGCTAATTTTTTCCACTCTTACAGCCAAACTCACTCTAATAAAGACTGTTGCAAAGCTTGGTAACTAATAGATCTTATATGAATGTATTTTCAGCTTTCTAGTTACTTTGTAATTGCTTTAAGAGCAACACGTATTGAAAAATCTAGTGAAAACTTGTACTTGATATTACAAGAAATTCAGGTTTGACAGCCATTTGCATTATTTTTGGAAAAGGGTTTTTCCCAGAATCTATTTTTAGCTCAAAATCTATTTTTAGAAATATGAAATATTTTGGAGTAATTAATGTTCTGTTAATTTAGATCTGTTGGGAAAAAGGAAAATTTTAATTTCTTGTGACATCCTAAGCTAGAATGTTCTCCCATTTCCTTTTACCCTTTTTCAAATGGCAAACTTGTAATTTTACTTTCTTTGCTTCAAGAACCACACATTTTGAACAATCTAGTTTTGCTACTTTCTTTTAGCTCTATGAAACACAAGCATTGAACAATCTAATCAAAACTTGGATTAAATATTACATGAAATTCAGGCCTGTGGAGCGACTCAAGACCTTCAGGTCTTCTAGTTAAATATCGTTCTCTTGAAATTTTCGTGTGCAACATCTTTGAATTTCAAACAGTCTAAAATTTTGCTGTCTGGTAATGGGTTTAAGGTCAAGGTCAAATAACTAAGGTACACTCCGATAAATTTCATTAAAAGTTTTCACATATTAAAGTGTCCGCTGATTGGCAAAATTAAACTCTTGTGTCGAAAAAACACCTTTCTAATAACCAAATATCAAAGTTTATACAATTTTTCAAACATTACAAGTGCTTTTATTTTGTCTTTTAAATTGGATATTTTGGTCTTTTCCGATCTTTACGAAGAAAAAACGCTAAAATTCCGATTTGAAATTATGACGTCATACTGGCCAAATAATGACGTCATGGTGGGAAAAACGGGAAGTCATGGGCCATTTCCCGGAAAGCCTTAAATTTCTGACAAAATCAAATGTTTAAATGTTAGAAAAAATGATTAACATTCATAGAATATGTCATTAGTGAGTGAAGGAATGTGCCAAAGAATGGTTTGTCTGTATTACTCTGACGATCGAGAAATGGATAAAAACTGAGACTTCGCTTTATGACGTAAAAGTCGCACACTTTATCTTTGTCAGAAACCTCATGCTCTAGATTGGGGCGGAGTCAAGCCATTGTATGAGGTCACTTCGTGGAGATTTTACGGAAATTGCCGATCTTTATTTTCTCGATAAATCCCAAGTAACAACGTAAAGAAAAGCAAACAAAACTTTTAAAACAACCAAAATTGGCGGATCATTTATAAAACACATTAATTTAATGATTTTCTTCCAATATACGTTGAAATTAATTGCCTAGCTGGCTAGCCTTTAAAGTGTCTGATGATTGGCAAAATTAGTCTTGTGCCGAAAGAACACCTTACTATTAACCAAATATCAAAGTTTCTACAATTTTCCAACATAAGAAGTGTTTTTATTTCGTCTTTTAAATTGGATATTTTGGTCGTTTCCGATCTTTGCCGAAGAAAATACGCTAAACTTCCGACTTGAAATTATCATACTGGCCACTGAATGACATCATGGCGGGAAAAACGGGCAGTCATGGGTCATTTCCCGGAAAGTCTGAAATTTCTGAAAAAGTTAAATGTCCGACTTTTCTGTCATAATGCGACTTCCCCAATCGATACTCAAAACACGGAATTCGTCCTCAGTAAATGTTAGAAAAAATTTTAAAACAGTCAAAGAATAGGTTGTAAGTGAATTAAGGAATGTGCCAAAGAACGGTTTAAGTTTGTCTGTATTACTCTTACGATCGAGAAATGGATAAAAACTGAGACTTCGCTATATGACAGAAAAGTCGCACACATTATCTTTGTCAGACACCTCATGCTCTAGATTGGGGGCGGAGTCAAGCCATTGATGACGTCAATCCGTGGCAATTTTACGGAAATTGCCGATCTTTATTTTCTCGAAAATCAGTTTTTCAACGATGTAAAGAAAAGCAAATCAAACTTTTAAAACAACCGAGTGTGGCGGATCTTTTATAAAACACGTTAATTTAATGATTTTCTTCCAATATACAGGGCAATAAACTGCCAAGCTTGGTAGCCTTTAAGCTTTATCATATAGGATTGTGTTTATAAGATATCATGATAATTCATAAAAGAATATAAGATGTAGACATATTGTTGCAAAGTTTGTACATAAGAAGAATGCAAAAAAATTTTAATGACAGAAGAATGATTAAAGAAATGAACAAGCTGATATATGATTTATAATGTTTTCAATGCTTTGCTCCTTGTCTGTTGAAAGTACATGCATAGTTTTATATCAATCTGATCTTCACATAAAAAAATATCTAACCTCAAAGTAAAATTTTGCTTCTGGTGTCAATTTACCCCACCCACTTTGTCAGCCATTATCTCCAGAAATGAGCCTTCGCCAGACTTTTTACACAAATTAAAGATATCATGTAGCCCTATCAATGCATAGAATATTTTAAAGAAAGTCTATTTTTAAGCCCTTGCCACAAGCCATCATTTACTGGGATGTTTTTGTAATATATATGTCACTGTGATTAAACCATTACCACACAGTGACGTCTTTTGACTTCTTAATGTAAAGGTTTCTGAAAACAAAGTGGCAAATGAAGAAATTACTTGTGACGAGCAATGTTTTCTAGCAAAAAGACAAAAAAAGTAAAATTGTATTAACTTGAATTTGTCGTCTGCAACATCTTTGAATTATTTGGACAAGTCTACAATTATGTCATTTGGTAATAGATAAAAATATTCGTTGGTGCTACTGCAAAACCGCGTAACTCCAGCTTTAATCAAGCTGGAGTTACACGGTTTTGCAGTAGCACTGACGGGATGTTGATTTTTTTTTGCAGGATGAGTTAGTGAGTGTGGGAGTAATGAACTGTAAAGGTAGAGATAATGAAGAGAAGTGTGAAGAATTAGGTCATACACACGGAACCTACTTGTATGAGCTGGGAAAAGTGGAGAAAGCAGATGAATTGGTAAGTCTGCTTAACCTTTTAAAAAAGACCCGCTTTTAATATCCCTACTCACTCCCGGGTTTCATATTTAACGTGCAAGTGTAGAAGTACTATCCACATCAGGGGGCTCCCTTCCAGGTAGCTGGCTAGCTGCACGCATGGCTGTTCTTACTTCCTCTCTCCAGTCCTTTTTCTTGTGTGGGTCAATGGTTGATAGATTCCTTTCCCTGCGATCCCTAGTCAAGATTAATTATCAATGGTGTGGATCTATTGAGGATAGGTATGAATGTTACATTAGCTTCTTTATATTAGTACATATAGTATGTGTTAGATTGGTTCCCGTCGCGTAAACAGTGTATATTAATGACTGGAAGACCTTAACAAATTGTTTCCATTGATTGCTTAATATACACGACCAATGAGACGGTTCGATGCATAGAAAACAATCAATAAAGCTTTAGACAACAGCTGCTGTTTCAAAAGGTAAAGCACACTTTTATCAAGACACTTGTAGGTGCACCTTTATCAGGGGACATTAGTCTAAGTTACTTTTGCAGGTGCACAGTAATTTTTCTGCCACAGATTACCTTGTATGGTCCTAAAATATGTAGTTTTCAGGGATGATAACCAGTCTAAGTATATTTTTGCATTGCTGTGAAATGTGATTCCAACACTTTCCCTTTCCTTTCCAGGAAATCACAAGTCTAGTCGCCCAGGAGATAGCCAATCAGGTGTTAGCACAGTTACCAGACGTCACCGACCTTGATATTGCCATGTTTCAGGTTTGTTTTGATTATATATTTTTCTAAATCTTATTACCCCTTATCCAAACAGCCTAGAGCTGTATTTTATTTTCTTGAAAAAGGTGGCATAAGTTATCTAAAACAATTTTCATTTACAAATAATCACAAGTCTAGTTGCCCAGGAGATAGCCAATCAGGTATTAGCACAGTTACCAGATGTAACTGACCTTGATATTGCCATGTTTCAGGTTTGTTTTGATTATATATTTTTCTCAATTTCACCCCATTAGCCAAACAGCCTCTATATTTGATTTCTTTGAAAGGAACAACCAAAAACTATTTTTAGCTCGACTTTTCGAAGAAAATGAGAGCTTATACTGTCACCCGGGCGTTGGCGTCGGCGTTGCAACAAAGGTTAAAGTTTTTTCAAACATCAATGACTTCCATACTGTCAAAGGGATTCAACCCAAACTTGGTATACTTATTCACCATCACACCATCTACCTTACTACTAAGGCCCATGACCCTTGCTTCACTATATTTGGAGTTATGCCCCCTTTATACTAAGCAATTTTGAAAGCAGAGTGCGCTGTCTTCGGACAGCTCTTGTTTAGATAAATAATCACGAGTCTGGTTGCCCAGGAGATAGCCAATCGGGTGTTAGCACAGTTACCAGATGTCACCGACCTTGACATTGCCATGTTTCAGGTTTGTTGTAATCATATATTTGTGACCCATCAGGCTAAAACGGACCTTATAGGAAGTGTGAAAAATATTGACTCTAGTCAGTCTGTGCAGTCCGCGCAGCCAGACTAGGACCGACACTTTTCACTGTTATATAATTTTTTGAATCTAGAGTGTTTTCCTTATCTTACTATATTTTCATTTTTACATGCGAGATCTGATTCAACTGTGTTGAAGCTGATCTGTTTGTCAAAATTTGGATTTTTAGAGTTGGGATAAGGTCCCTTTTAGCGTGATGGGTCACATTTTTCAATCTCAATTCCTTACCTAGACAGCTTCTGTATTTGATTTCCACAAAGTAGATAGCATATATGAGGAAAAACTATTTTCATAAATAATAAAGAATCTGGTTGCCTAGAAAAATTTGCTTACCAATCAGGTGTTAGCACAGTTACAAAACATCATGCGACCTTGATATTGCCATGTTTCAGGTTTGTTTTAATTACAGTTGAGAACATCATGAAATTGACATTCTGAGTGGAATGGGAATGTTTTATGAGCGAATGAATGGATGAACGGAACGAGCGTTTGGAATGATTTTGTGTATCTAAAAAATCGATAACACGCCCACGATAACCGTTCAACCAATCAAACGAGATCTTTAAATAGTAACAGCCTGATACTGGAAATTTACCAATATTATAGGTATGAAGATTTATCGATAAAACGCCCAGGATAATATTTTGGCCAATGAAATGCCTTCTTTTTATAACAACCAATCAAACCAGGGAACGTTTATTGAGCGGTATGAATGTTTTGTGAGCGTTTTGAGTGTTTTTTGTGATCGGAATGAATGAACGTTGGAGTGGAATGATTTTGATCGGAATGGAATGGTATAAATGTCAATTTTATGATGTTCTCAACTGTATATATTTTTCTCAACCACCTCATAACTTTCCTTAATAATGTTATAACATTTCTTACAATGTAACTTTATCCCTTTTCCCTGGTTCTGACATCGCTTACGAACTATGATTGAGAAAATATTCATATTGTTTAAATTTCGTTTATGTTCTCCAACTATAAAATCTTTTGTTTTAACCCATTACCAAACAGTGACTCTTTTTGACTTTCCACAAGAAATTGGCTTGAGAAATCATTTTAAAAAATGAAGAAATTGCTTGTGACAAGCAATTTCTTCATTTTCCATAATATTTTCTGAACAAAAATACCAAAGAATGAAAAAAAATCTTTCACTTTAAATTGTCGTCTGCAACATCTTTGAATTTCAAGCAGTCTAAAATTTTGTCGTTTGGTAATGGGTTAAAGCAATGTTTGAGTGACAAGGCCCTACTGGGGGTATTTGTCTTCTTTGCGACAGTTCTAGTTAGGTTCAGCTAGCACAATAGAATTGTGCAATTTTTATGCCCTCATATCAAAAGATTGGGGTGGCGCGGTGGAGGTATATGGTATAATGTTTTACTTGTGTCTGTCCAACTGAAAACTTAGCATTGGCCATTCATGTTTCACAAACACATCCTTTTTACTGTTGCGTTAAATGCCAACCAATCAACTAATTTATCAATCTATCAATTAATCAATAGATCAATAAAGCTATCTATCAATCAATTAAACTTGTTACAGACAGTACAAGACACCCTGAAAGCAGGTGATGAGGTTCCATGGTTGATACATTTTGTTCAGGGAGAGGAAGGAAGGCATTTAGAACTGAGAAAACTATCGATCAATCAATTAATCAATCACTTTTATTACAGACTATACAAGACAATCTTAAGGCAGGTGATGAGATCCCTTGGTTAATACATTTTGTTGAGGGAGAGGAAGGAAGACATTTAGAACTAAGAAAACTACACGCCATGTTGCCAGAGATGAATGTGAGTTAACATCATAGAATTGCGAATAAATAAACATTGGGGCCTGTATTCACTTACAATTCTAAATCTTTTTCCTATTCAATCTATTTAAATTACAAAACTGTAGTGTAGACTGTGTAGTGTTGTTTTCTGTGTTTCATCTCGTAAAAAGCCCAGTAAAATGAAAATTTTGAGGCAGAACAATTTATTTTTATTAAGATGAAAAATTCCCATTGTATACAGATTTACCGTTTTGTTTTGATAAGGTGGAAACATCTTGGGATAAAACATGGGAAGTTTAAGTTTTTATGTTTCAAGATTGTCTATACTTTTCTATCTTTAGACACAGGAAAGCAAAATTAAACCATTACCAGACAGCAAAAGTTTGGAGCAAAATTTTGGACTGTTTGATTTGAAATGTGATGTGGATGACAGTTCCAAGCTGATTCGATTTTGAAACTCTCTGCATTTTAGGTTAGAAAACATTGTGGATGATAAATTGTTTGTCACAAGCAAATTCTTCACAATTTTTTCTGAAGCATTTTTCTTTAGCAGCGTCAAAAAGTGTAACTGTATTGGAATGGGTTATACAGATAAATAATTATCTATATATTGTAGGTAGGGAGAGTAGATTGTTTGTTATTGAGGGAGATGTGTAATGATCTACATATATACAAGTTCCCTATGTTCCTAGTCTTCAAGCCTACTGGTGGATATGAAATTTATTATGGTAAGACATTTTTTATGCCCTTGTATGGGATTCTTGGGCATATTGTTATACTCTTGTCTGTCTGTATGCCTGTCTGTCTATGCATCCATCTGTCTGTCAGAAAACTTAACTTTGGCCTTTTCTTCATATGTATGCCATTTTGGGGCAATTGTGTTTCATAACCACATCTTGTTACTTTTGCTTTTAATACTATTGCTTTTAAATAAGAGGGTATTGGCATTCACATGAAAGGTTTTAGAAAATGTTAATGGTAATCAAAATATGCAAATATTTCTGGAAGAATTACAGCCCATGATGTTGCAGTGTTTGCCAGGGATATGGCACAAATCAAACTTTTATTCCCCATTGTCCAATAATATTGGAGGTGACTTGGAAGTCTTATGACAAAAATTCTCTAAAAAAAGTAAAAAAACGTCACAAACAAAATAAAAATGGTTTGAAATTTGAAATTTCAGAGCTAAAGAAAAGAGGGAGTGACATTCAAAACGCAATATTTCTTTTAATGTTCATCACATGTTATGTTGTGGTTACTCATTGAGTACTCTCAACATAGGATTTGGATTAGAAATTACAGAGTTAGAATGGCTTCACTTCCTCTTATTTGTCATTCTGAATGAATATTTCAGTTAGGATAACGGCCCACGATGTCGCAGCGTTTGCCAGGGATGCGTCACAAATCCAGCTTGAGGCTCAGTATCGTTATGTTATGTCCTGACACAAAATAAGGCTGATTGTTATGGCTAAAATACTGTATTAAAAATTGTGTGAATATTTTTCAGGAAGAATAACCGCCCACGATGTTGCAGCATTTGCCAGGGATGCATCACAAATTAAGCTTGAGGCTCTCAACCCAAAGGATTTCTTCGAGGATCGACGTGTTGGGCCTAGTAATAATGACCTCTGGTTTGTGGACTTCTTTGCGCCAGTGAGTACAGTACCATTCATATCATGTCCTGACACAAAATTGTGTTGATTGCTATACCCCTGTAAAAATAGAATAGGAGTGTATTGTTAAACCTTTTCCTAAACAAGACCTGGAAATGACGTCCTTATTAGAAAAAGCTTGGGAAAACGCGGAGTCAAAAGATTGCCTCAACATTTTTTGTACTAAATTGTACACAAATTATTTCATCATCAACATCTATTTTTAGCTCCACTGGCCAAAGGCCAGCAGGGCTTATGTCATGGCCCTGTGTCTGTCGTCCGTGTGTAAAGAATTTTCAAACATCTTCTCCAAAACTACTTGACCAATTTCAACCAAACTTCACAGGAACTTTTCTTGCATGAATCTCTCCCAAATTCATTCAAAAAAATAAATTCGGTGTAGAACTGAAATTTTTATTAATTTTTCAAAAAATCTTGAAAAATCTTCTCCAAAACACCTTTTTGGATTTCATTGTAATTTAGCATGAATTTTCAATGTACAGATCTCCATTAGATCCTTTAAAAAATTTCGATCAGATGAAAAACATGGCCCCTTTGGGCTAGGCTTATTTTTTGCTTTATGAAACATAGTGTAATTTTAAGAAAATTAAAAACATTTTTCCTCCATAACCACTTATTGGATTTCATTGTGGTGTAGCATGAATCTTCTTTTGATAGACCTCTATTGTATTCCATGAGGAATTTTGTAGTCTAAAAGCCAGTGGAGCCACACAGGGCCATCACGGCCCTCTTGTCTTGTATGCCACAGCTTTCAATTTGAACTTGTCTAAATTTTTGCCATTTGGTAATTGGTAAATGCTTGTCTTTCTGTCATTCTGCCATCACATTCATAAGAACTTAACATTTGCTTGTTACAAAATTCACATTTGGTATGTGCATACATCTCATAAGTGAGCATACTTTGGTGTCAAGGTCATAATCATTCATCAAGGTAAATTATCAAGGTCATATTAAAAATGTTTAGAAAGAGTTGAACAATAATCCATTCTATCAAAAAAGACCAAAAAATTCTATATTTCATACATTTTTAATTGTCGTTTGTATCATCTTTGAATTTGGACAAGTCTTAAATTTTGTTGTCTGGTAATGGGTTAACGTAATCCACCTCTAATGTGATTCATGCATTGTCAGAATTATTCGCGTGCCATCGAAAACATTCGGTGGTGTAACCTCCCACGGCTGAATGCTAACGATGTTTTCCGAATGGGTTCGGATATGTGGCGAATGCTAGACGTCATACGAAATATTCCAATGTGGCGTGAATCTCAATAGGGGTGGACTGCCTTGAAGAAAGGTAGAAAAATAAAATGTCTGGTACATGATGAATCTCTTTTTGCAGTGGTGTCCGCCTTGTATGCGTTTGTTACCAGAGTTTAGAAAGGCAGCTAAATCATATGGAGAGGTTGTGAACTTTGGTACAGTTGACTGTACAATACACATAGAGCTGTGTAGATCGGTGAGTAGCTGTATTATAGGTTATTGCATTAATATGGGAATATACTACGCCAAAAGAATGAGTTCGACACAATAAATTCCCAAAATAATGCAATAACCTTTTTATATGTCAAAAGGGTTTTATTATGTTATGGCCCTTGTCATCCTTCTGTCTGTCCTTCCGTTAGCAGTTTCTTGTGCGCGCAAATCCTACAGTTTTGATCGGAATTTGATCAAACTTGCCACAATGAATCTCTGTGGTGTCTAGTTGTGCACACCGCTTACGGAATTCAGATAACTATTTCTTCTTGAATTATCTGCCCTTGAATTAAGAAAATGTCCATTTTCTTGTGTGCGCAACTTCTACAGTTTTGATCAGAATTTTACCAAAGTGGCCATAATGAATCTCCATGGTGTCTGGTTGTGCTCACAGCTTACGGAATTCAGATAACTGTTTTCGTTCTTGAATTATCTGCCCTTGAATTGAAGGAAAAATGTCCGTTTTCTCAAAAATGCCCCATTTTCTTGTGTGCGCAACTCCTACAGTTTCAACCAGAATTTTATCAAACTAGCCACAATGAATCTTTATGGTGTCTGGTTGTGCAAACTGAATTTTGATAACATTTCATGTTTGCATTATCTGCCATTGAATTGAAAAATGGCCAATTTTACTGCAAGCCCCTCTCTGGCATATATGCACCGCTCTGCAAACTTTGTGACGGTCAATATGGAGTTACAGATGAATTATTAGGCTTGAAAGTTTTGAAGTCGATGAGATGCCTGAAATTATAGTTCCGTCCTTGGCGACTGCACGTGTTTAAGTTCCTGTGCAATATCAAAGTATGCTATATCAAAAACTATTGCATACTTTCCTCCCGTTTAAATACATAGGGACAATATCAAAGTATATAATAAATTGTAAATACCTCTTTATATCTTTGGTGTTATTGCAAAACCTTGTAACTAGAGGTTGATTAAAGCTGTAGTTACGAGGTTTTGCAATAACATCGGCAATATATTGCTTATTAGTTTTGAAAGGCAGTTCCTATGACTTAAGAAAGTTTTAAGTTTCAAGTGTCATATTAGGTATGATCCATTATATTTGTAGTCTTTAAATCCTCATTGTTACCAAAGGGATATAATTCGACAAGTATAAATTTGTGTTAACCAATGTTTACATTATTGATATCAACTGTATAGTATACTTCTTGTTTGTTTTTGTTTCAGTTAAACATTAATTCCTACCCAACATCTATCCTATACAACCAGACTAAACCTCACAAATTTAGTGGGCATCATGATCAACATGCTATAATAGAATTTATAGAGGTAAATATTGATGTCAACATTTTTGTGGTCTGTCAATCCGGGGGAGGGGGGGGGGGCATGAGTTGGAACCCTGTCTCGACCAGTGTTCATTCTTACATTTGACAAAAGCCATTTATTTTTCACTAGTGAATGTAAATCATATTGGTGAAAATGCAGCTGGAGGCTTGGATCAGATATTGTGGTAGCACTGGTGTGAGAAATATGAGGAATCCATTAGGCATTAAACTCCATTCAATCAATTAATCAACATTTTTACACAGATCTACAGATTTAGATAAGAGAAGGTTATTTCATTCTAAATTTGCTATATCAGTTTGAATCCTTATGTTGTGGGTTCTTATGGAACCATTTATGACTCAAAAAGTCTTAGGGGACCCTTTTCCCCAGATCCTGGCTCATTTACATGTATTTGCTTTCTTTCCAATTTAATTTTGACTTCAAAAACAATTATAGTTCTAATATTTTATGTAACAATTTATTAGTGAGAGATAAAAAACCTTTTAACTTCTGTTTGAAAAAAGTCTTTCGGATGAGACTTGAAACCGAGGTCCCATCTCCATTTGACCTTAGCTGTTGAGTGGGACATAAAACTGCATTCAATCAATCTGTAGTAAACAAGATTTTGAATTCCCAGCAATGGTTTGTCCCAACACTTCTTCTTATTTTTGAATTTCCAGCAAATTAGCAATGGATCAGCGCGAAACGGTTGTAACTGCCTATAAATATAGGCAGTTACAAGTTGTAACTTACAACTGTTTCGCGCTGAGCCATCGCAATGCATTGTTCCTACTTTTCTGATTATTTCTGATTAAACAGGACACACCGAGTCAACCCGTAGTGACCCTAGATTATTCATCATTTAGACGTAATGTTCTGCAGAAAAAGGATGAGGAGATATGGATGGTTGAAAACAAATTGCAGGATAACAATTTTTAAAAAAAAAAAAATCGCCTTCTTGTCAGGATGCATACTTGTCCATACTCTTCTGGCTTCCATATTATCAGTGATCATAAACTTAATTAAATTGCAAGATTATCTTGCAACCAATTTAGCATTGTAATTTCACATACTCTGCAGTCATATGATAATCTTATGATTTAATTCATTCATATGATCGTTGATAACAAGGGACCTTGATCTAATTTTACAGGACACATTGAGCCCACCCGTGGTGACCCTGGATTATACGTCATTCAAACGTAATGTACTGCAGAAAAAGGATGAGGAAATATGGATGGTGGATTTTTATGCCCCGTGGTGTGGTCCATGTAACCAACTGGCTCCAGAATGGAGGAGACTAGCTAAGGTTTGTTATTTACTGTTTGTTTCATTGTATCATGTCATTGGCTGCGGCCATAGAACAGTAGGTAGCACATCAGACTTGTACTCATAAGGTCCCAGGTTCGATTCCTGGCTGCAACAAACATCCTTTCTGAAAATTTCTTTTTCTCTTGCCAATGGTTTGATAATCCGTGACCCATTACCATTTTGACTACCCAAAAGATAATGGCTTTGGAAAACATTGTTGGAAATGTGACAAGCAATTTCTTCATTTCCCACAACGTTTTCTATACATTGTTGGAAATGAAGAAATTGCTTGTGACAAGCAATTTCTTCATTTCCCACAACGTTTTGTATACAAAATGGCAAAAAATGTAAAATTTCATTCATTTCAAATTGTCGTCTACAACATCTTTGAATTTGGGCCAGTCTAAAATTTTGTCATTTGGTAATGGGTTAACATATGAAGGCAAGCAGCTAGAGGTTCGGTAAGAATGTTGTGGAAGAACTGAAATGAGAAACAACAGGGGCCATTTTCATCAAAACATATAAGACGTGTTTTTGACTTACCAATGTCTTAAAAATCGCTTAAAGAAACAATCACATAACCCGAGTCTCGATAGATTGGCGATACACGTTTCTTGTGCTAAATTTGTCATAAGATACCGGTAAGTCAAAAATATGTCTTAAATATTTTGATGAAACTGGTCCCAGGAATCCTTGCTCAGGTCATCATTGCTGTTACAGGGACATTTATCTTTTACAAATATCTTGTTTTCTTCTGTCTTGTTTTCTATGAAAGATTCTAACATTTTCATTTTCTTGTTTTGTTTTCATACAGAGGTTAAAGGGCACCAAGAACATCAATGTGGGAATGGTGGACTGTGTGGAACATTCTAGTTTATGTCAACAACAACAAGTTAACTCCTATCCTAATGTTAGACTTTACCCACCTCATGCTAGAGGGGGTTCATATCAGTTAGTATACAATTATATGAGGCAAGATATGAAAAGGAGCCCTTATAGCATTTGAGACTATCATGTTTCCAGATCAACAAGGTCACCAAGGAGGTATTTGAGAACAACATGGTTCATGATCAGACTGCATGTATATGCAGGCTGATCTTGAACCGTGTTGGGCTCAGAGGCCTTATGGGACCCTTTTCCAGATCCTGGCTCAATTGTTTATAAGAAAATATAAGGTATAATTATTAAAGCCCAATGTTGTGGATGTTCACAAGAAAAGTCTTATCAAGTGGGGCATTCTAGTCTATGTCAACAACAACAAGTTAACTCTTACCCTAATGTTAGACTTTACCCACCTCATGCTAGAGGGGGTTCTTATCAGTGAGTAGAAAACTGTTTATATGGAAAATATATAACTGATTATGTTTATTTTTGATGTGCTTTATGAAATTATCTCTAAATCTTTTATTTTTGTATGCATTGTCAGGATGCTTTATGAACATGATCCAATTTGATAAAGCTAAAGATGTAAAAACTTTGAGTTGAATTTACAGGATTGTACCAAAGTTATTTGACCTTGACCTTTGAAGTTTTGGTTAGACTCCACTAAGACACAGGCTGATTTTGAAATAAAGTTGTCTCAATTTCTTCAAGGGACCTTCTTCCAGATTTCTTCTCTTTACATTTTAAGGATTACAACCTATCATTAAAACTACAAAACACTTTGTGCATCTTTGAGTGTCATTCGTAGCAACGGAATTGATGATGGTATGATGAGTAACATTGTCAATTTCCGTTGCCACGATTTATGCCCGAATTGATGAGGGTCTCTTTTAAATTTCTGTTGCCATGGATGGAGCCCCAAAATGCACAAAGTGTTTGGTATGTAACAATTGGTTGTAATACTTAATTGTATGAATGACCATAAATGTTGTGAGTGACCATAAATGTTTTTTTTTTCATTTCAGTGTATATAATGGATGGCATAGGGATGCAGATTCTTTACGAGCCTGGGCTTTTGATTTTCTTCCATCCAAAGTGGAAACATTGACGTGGAACAAATTTAACAAACAAGTGGCTCCAAGCTCAGATGCATGGATCGTAGATTTTTATGCACCGTGGTGTGGACATTGTCAAGTCTTTAAACCAGAGTTTGAAAAAGTAGCAAATGTAAGTATCAATCATTTACATGAGCTTGATTACATATCTTTTATAATCTTTCCCAATTTACTATCAAACATATAGCTTATTGCCTGTTTCCTACACAAAAAGACACAAAAATTTAAAACGAAATTCACTTGAATCGTGATCTAGTCCTGGAACATCTTGAATTTGGTATTGGTTGACCGATTTTTCTCCTAACCCATTCCCCCCCAAAAAATGACGCTTTTTGAAGCTTCTATAGGCTTTGGAAAACCTTTTCTTCTTCTGCCTCAATATTTTTTAAGCTATCATGTTCACATATTGTTCTGTTGATATCAATAATTTTGTTGCCCGCAACTTGTTTTAAGATGGACAAACCTCAAATTTTATCATTAGGGTATATGGGTAGACGAAATGGGAAATTTGAATTTTAGACCAAATGGGATTAGACCAACTGGGATGTCCCCCCAATTATTCACCAAAAATTCATTGAATATTGATGATCTAACTTTAGGATATAGAGGGATCAGCAAAGGCTGGTAAAGTAGACTGTACACAAGAAAGAAGGCTATGTCAACAAGCAGGCGTACATTCTTATCCATCTGTTAGATTTTATCCTGGATCTTCTAGTGGGCAGTCACAGGTACGATTTTTGTTTAAACACATTCCCAAACATTGACGCTTTTTGACACCCTTCAAGATAAAGACTTTGGAAATCATTGTGGAAAATGAAGAAATTGCCTGTGACAAGCAATTTCTACATTTTCCACAATGTTTTCTACCCAAAAAGACCCAAAATATAAGATCAAATTTACCTAAAATTGTCATCTGCAACATCTTCGAATTTGGACAGGTCTAAAATTTTGCCATGTGGTAATGGATTAATGATCTTATATATCATGCACAATAAGAGACAGAGCAGTGATATTTCACAGATGGGTTACTCCTTCCACTTCAGTCTTGTTGAGACCTTTTATTTTGAGACCTTCAACATTCTGACATTGACTTTATTTGTGAAAAGCTTCTGTCAAAGCAAACTTTGACGCTCTTGAACAAATGATTTGTCAATAAATATAATATTCGTTATAGGAAGCATATTTACTGCAAAACACATGTTACTTCTGTGTAATTATGCTGCAAAAATTCGTGAAAAAGTCAGTACAGTTAACTCTCGTTATGTCGAAGTCAGAGGGGCCGTAAAAATATCTCAACATAACCAGAGTTTGACTCATCCAATTTTGATTACTTTCGATGAAACTAATATTTAACCATTGATGGGTATCATATGTGTCCATGATTGAAATATAGTAGGAAAGGGAAAGAAATTGCTTGAAACGAGCAATTTATATCCTGTTCCTACTATTTCAATGGCTGTATTTGTTTTGAAATTATTTTGATTAAACATTTTGATATCCATTGTTGAGGACAGGACTTGACTTTCACTTCGACTTACGCGGAGTTTAGACTTATCCGATGCTGAGATAACGAGTGTTGACTGTATTTGTAATTTTACATATTTCAGAATTACTATGGTTGGGATATAGCGAGTCAGAATGCAGAAGAAATAACACAATTTATACTAGAAAATATACCTGAGGTATGTATGTTGTATTTTAATGAATCATGGGTGCCTATCAAAATATCTATTGACCAACCAAATTATATGTTCAGCCAAGTGTATCTCTATTACATAAACAAAGCTTATTTTTACCCCATGCAATATGGCCTTCTTAAGGGTAAACCTGCAACTATTAGATCTATCAACACTTAACATGCAACTTAGCGTAAAAACTTTGCTAAAAAACTGAACATGGCATTTTCTGTAAAAGTAGAAGACAAACAAAGCTCAAATGGTATGTATGTACATCTCAACAATGGATATCAGTACGATCCAAGCTCAAGGTCATCCATTCAGTTCAAGGTCAGTTATTAAGGTCTTGGTTCTACAAAAATAGCCATTTCAGGAGCATTTTTGTTTCACAAACACATCTTGTTTAAACTTGTCTTTAATTCCTCAATCAGGTACATCCATTACGACATTCTATTTTCAGAAGCCCAGATTAAAGAACAAAACTCGGCCGGACGATGAATTGTGATCTGACAATCTACATTTCTTCCTTTTCTTTTTTATCTAACATAATTATGTTATAGCTTCAAGTGTCTTTAAACCATGACTATACAATCATCTGTCTGTTATTGTATAAATTATGTAATGTTAACCCTTTCCCAAACAACACCTGGTTTTAACATCCCCAAAACAAAAACTTGGGGAAACATTGAGGCAAAAGAATAAACGCTGATAACCAGCATTTTCTTCTTTTGTTTCAATATTTTCTATGGTGTATTATACACAAATATCATGATAAGTATTAACCTTTTATCTATAACAGCTTTAAAATTGTACAAACCTGAAGTGTTTTTGTTTTGGAAGGGGTTAATGCCACTGAGCTCTAGAAGTAAAAACTCGGCTGGATCCGTCAGTGCTTTCTTTTTCTACAATGTTTTCTTAAATTTACAATCTGTTAGTGTTTTCTTTTTACTTCAATGTTTTCTTAGCTTTACAAATAAAAACTTACAGATTAATTCATTACCAGGTTGTTCCAATTTAAAAGGTTTTGCAGACAACAACTTTAAGTTGGTGAAATTTTAAATATAATAATAATAATAATAATAATAATAAAGGCTTTATTTAACGAGGCAGCACAGTTGGGATAAACCCAGTCTTCCCTGTGGGCCTCTACAAATATCTTTGCACTGTGGGTTAAAAAAAAAACATTATGGAAAATTAAGAAATTGCTTGTCACAAGCAATTTCTTCATTTATCACAATGTTTTCAAATGCCTAAATCTTGAAGAGATTCAAAAAGCATCAATGTGTGGAATGGGATAAAACTAGAACACTTTCGATGTCCTGTTGCAGATCCTTCTGTGATACATGTATATTGTGCATGTTCATGTGATGTTTATATGCAATCGGTTTTCAGGGCAATAGAGGGTTTAACCCTTTCCCAAACGGCCAAAATTTGGACTGTTCCAGTGTTAAAGTGACAAAATAGTTGATGATAAAGATGGGATTTGCATAAATTATAGCCAGGGGTCAAAATTGAAGTACTCCCTTACCAAAAAGAAGCAGGGTGTCTGGGGTGCAGAACCCTAGCGGGGTGAAGGGGCAGAAACCTTCTAGGGGGTTCAGGGGACAAAGCCCCTGACGAAAATTGGAATATAAGAGAATCATAGACCACATCATGGAGCATTTTAAAGTAAGACTTAACATTTTTCCATGTTTTATCAACATTCATGTGAGCATAGGGTTACTGGAGTATTACTTCGGTAAGAACGACTTTAAAGAACATGTTAAAGTGACATTTCACATTTATTTTATTTTTTAAATGTATGTCTTGATGCAAAGATTGTTAATTCTAATGCGTAGAAATGCTATCAGTTTTTTTAAGTTGTTATTTATAAGCGAAAAATACGCCTTTAAAGTTGAGACAGAAATGACAAATTCTATAGAAATCTGAACTGTTGTCCACAACAATTTGTTTAATTTTAGAACAAAAATATATATTTCTCGTAAACGGTTCAATATTTTGGGTTGAAATTTTCATACTTTTCATAAGAAATCATGCACTTTCAGATAGAATAAAAGTAACATTTATATTCAAATAATTCTGAAATGTCACTAACACTTTTAGGCCACAGAAAAAAACATTTTTTAAATTCGAGATACTCTCGGGGAGTACGGGAGTATGCCTGGGTACGCGCCTGATAGCACAGGAAATATTGTGGCAAAAGGAGAAAATGCTGATTATCAGCATTTTCTTCTTTTGCCTCAATGTTTTCCCAAGCAATTTCTATTAGGGGCGTCAAAAGCAGGTCTTGCTTGGAAAAGGGTTAAAGGTCTTCCAACTAACTCCAAATGCCATGTTGTGCACACTCATTTGGAGATATGATTCCAATGAGTACCCTCAAGAATGGGTTTGATCAATATTCTAATGATATTTTGCAGTTTCAAATGCAAATACCCTCTGTTATCTACAGTGTTATTTTATATGCAAGGTTTTGATTATATGTAAATTGTCATGCAAAAAGGGACTACTTAACCCATTACGATATAATGACACTTTTCAATGTCTTTGGAAAACAAGCAATTTCTTCTTTTCCCACATTTTTTCCCACAAAAAAGAGCATGATATGTAAAATTTGACTGGTTTGAAATTGATGTCTGCAAAACCTTTGAATTTGGACCAGTCCAAGATTTTGCAGTCTGATAATGGGTAAAAAATTGTGATGAGTTACTTCCTTTCTTGGTTGTTTAACCCATGATCTTATTCCCTTTCCAATACCAGTGATCTGAGTCTGCTCTCACTTTTAACTATTGTGTTACAGAACTCTAAAATGGTCTTTTTTTTTCATGTAAATCCATTACCAGACAACATTTTAGATTTGTCTAAAGTCAAAGAAATCGCTATTGACAATTTCAAGTGAACAAATTTTCACATTGTTTGGATCATTCTTGGTAGAAATCATAGTGTGAAATGAAGAAATTGCTTGTCACAATGTTTTCAAAATCATTTAAGTCGAGGGTCTCTAAAAGGGTCATTATGTGGTAATGGGTAAAGTCAAATATGTTTATATGAAATGATGTGAAATTAACTTGCACCAATTTGATCTGATATGAGTTGTTTGGTTTAGTTTTCATTTTTACAGATCAGGTTATCATTTCCTCACTTACACTAATTCTTGTTTTTATTATTTTTCTTTTTTTTTTCTAAAAACGCATTTAGAAATCATCTTTATTCTTCCAAAAAATAATATTTTCTGTGATGTAATATAGTTAGAGCTGTCAATCTAAAAGCAGATTTTGACAAAATTGCGCATTTCAAAGTTATATAGTAGAGTAAATCAAATTAATTTAAAGATAAAAATTTTATAATAAATTAAATTGATCTATATTTCCTGCTGTATATCATTTTATTTTTATGTTCTATTTGTCTATATGCTTTACATAATAAGTTTATTGTATACCATTGCTTTTCAATGAAAACCTTGTAACTGCAGCTTGTTTTAAGCTGCAATTACGAGGTTTTCGTTGAAAAGCGACAATATGGTATAATGAAGCTTAAGCTTTAGAAACTTTACATTTTTATGCCTTCGTACCAATAGATCGGTATACATATTAGTTTTTAACCTGTCTGTCTGTCTATTTGTTTTCTCAGAAAGTTGGATTTGGTCATTTATAAACTTTGAAAAATAAGCGATTGAACTCTATTATGTTACAATTCGTAGATGGGAAATAAAAATCTCACAACTCCAGCTGTTTCAAGCTAAAGTTATAAGGTTTTGACCTTCCATTAACAAATTGCATTTCGTCGGTGTAAATGCAAAACCTCGTATGTCGATTTCTGATTTTCAAAGTACAAACTTGTATGCCCAGTTTAGACGATTCTCGCAGGTTTTGAGGTATTTTTACTGATTAGTATTAATAACACGTTACTTGTGAACAATATGTCAAAATTTCAAGTAAAACATTTCAGTTTGGGAAAAGATATTACACTTTTTTCCCTCCCCTTTAAAATTTTCCAAAAACGAGATACAAGGTTTTGCGTTTACAATGATGATTTATTTGCCATGTTGTCAAGGTCATGATGTTTTCTTTTATACTAAAAATCAATGACTCAGTGCAAAACAGTTGTAACTGACTAACTGTCTATAAACATATAGGCAGTTACAACTGTTTCGCGCTGAGCCATCAAAATAACTTTTACAGGGCAATTGGTGTTTCACAAACACATCTTGTTTAAAAAAAATAGTCATATTCTTTGTGTCGTTTGAAGTTTATTTTTATTATTTACCTTTTCTGTTGTAAATAAAAGTGCCAATTTTTATGAACAGTTCAATTTTTATCTTGTAAATTGATATTTGAAATATCATATATTTTAAAATAAGATGCACATTTTGCCATCCAGTGATTTTAGATCTACATTTGTATTTTTGAAAATGTACCATAGATTTTATCTAGAATTGAGAGATGATTAGTTTCCCACATCTTCCCTAACTTTTTCCTGAACAGCAAATTTTTAGACTTCAAATTTGAAAAGGTGCTGCAGACAATAAAGGAAAATGTTGATATGATTTAATTTATGTTTAAATAGCACAGAAAATATGGAGGCAAAAGAAAATGCCGTTTTTTTCAGCATCTTTTTGTCTCTATGTTTTCCCAGGCCTGGACATGAAAACCATACAGAAAAGATTTAGGAAAACAGTGAGGCAAAAGAAGAAATGCAGATATCTAGCTTTTTCTCCTTTTACCTCTATGTTTTCTCTCCTATATTGTCAGCACTAATTTTTCCTCTTCAGTAGCCTACAAATTTGACTACTCTTGGATTTTTCTGTTTTGGAAAGGGTTAAATGATTTAGAATAGTATGGAGAGGAAATAGAATTAGCGAAAGTTTACATTGGTATATTCATCTGTGATGTTTGGTTTGTTTACTAGCTTTTAAGTTCATTACAATGAAAGAATACAAGGAATTTCGTGTTTGATTTTATCTTTTGCTTCAACCATCCATTTCTGCAGTCTCTTTGCCATTACTTCAGACCAGACATAGCAATGGCATTGCATTCTGTATGCAAGTGCATACACAGCCAGATATAGCACACAGACAATTGACCAAACACGGACTGTCAATCAAAAACATCGATTAGCTAATGGATGATCAGAAAAATGTCATGCCCCAATTGTTCTTTGTTGCATTTGTTATTGTATCGATTTACCAACTGACAATCAAAACAATCGACATGCCAATGGCAAAGAATTTTGTGCTAACAATAGACAAGGTTTACTGTTATGTTTTGATAAATCCGTAGGTGTTGTTATAAAATCTCGTAACTATGGCTTAAATCAAGCCGTAGTTACGAGATTTTATAACAACACCTACGAAATACTATTTTGTTTGTCCGAATTTACGTCATGATTAACTGGATAAAATCGTTTCCTATTAACGATCACATTCCCATTGTTCGTCTTAAATTCTATGTTGGGCGGAGCCATCTGTCGATTGGCGTTTGGTCAATTGGTAGCAAGCACATCAGATTCTCACCTATCATGTCCTGGATTTGATTACCGGCTGCGGCAAACATCATGTCAGACATTTTGTCTCCCTCCAATAGTTGGATATTATTCGTAATATGTTTGCAAGCAAGTGGAGGCTTGGATAGGATGTAGTAGATAAAACAACAGGAATCTTTTGTTGGGTGCTCCAGTTGCAATATGACCATAGTAGTTGAAAGAGGCCTTAACCCTTTCCAAAACAACAAAATTTCAGGGTCCTCCAATTTGAAAGCTGCTGCAGACGACAAAATTAAGATAGAAAACCATTGGATTTGTGTAAAATACAGCATAGAAAAAAATATTGAAGCAAAAGGAGTTTCTTCTTTTGTTTCAATGTTTTCTCAAGCCTTTTCTATTAAGGACGTCAAAACCAGGTCTTGTTTGGGAAAGGGTTAAGCCCATTTTATCCAGCATCCAATAGAAAAACATACAATAGGCCAAATGTCAAGTACGGTATAGGAGTTGCACTCACATGATTTGGATACATGTGCAGGGTTCTCCACATAATTTGACAGTGTAGTGGCAAATATTATAAGTATCAGTAGACTTGATTGATTGATAGAGGTTTAACACATCTTTCAACTGATATGGCCATATTGCAGTGGCTGGATCACCTAACTATGGATTCTTGTAGTTTCTAGTACAATGTAGTTTTGAAGCTGTAGGGGGCATTACATTCATTTACATAAAGCTGTAGTGGGGCCGATACAGCTTATTGGGCTATGGAGAACGCTTATGTAGTATGTATGTAGAAATGGAAAAGAGGCAATCAGAACTACTCAAATGTTTTCAGGCTATCAACATCCCTCAAATGTAATAGATATACATCTTGTACAAATTTTGCACATATTGCTACGCAAGCAACACACTGGAAGCAAACGCCACAACTGTTTAAGGCTACACAGTAACACTAGAAAAATATTTGAAACAACCTTCAAAAGTCGATTACATCCTCAAAAATGTGATAAAATTTTGATCAGATATCAAATTGATGTGATTTGCGTATTGTCAATAAAACATTTCTCTTGAATGATTACATTTTCACAAGTGTACTTTCACATTTCAATATGACAGCCTCTGTGCTACGGTCAAGGTATGTTGAGAGCCCACAGACAGCTGAGACGTTGCGATTGGGAAAAGAGGCAGAAGATTATACCAAAGTACCAAGTCTTTTTAGGCATGCAAATAAAAAGACAATAGCAAAATATTCTCATCTAAAAACATTTATTCGTTATTGGAATATTTGAACAGTGTTCAAATCAACACAATTATTCTATATTGATCACTCACACTTTTATTGCACTGTAATCAGTAACATTCGTCCTGCTGACTTTCAATCTTTTGTAACAAATTGGCAAATTAACCCATTACCAAACAACAAAATTTTAAACTGGTTCAAATCCAAAGATGTTGCAGACGACAATATCAAATGAATGAATTGTTACATTTTTTGGTCTTTTTGTGTAGAAAATATTGTGGTAAATGAAGAAATTGTTTGTGACAAGCAATTTCTTCATTTTCCACAATGTTTTCCAAAGCCATTATCTTGTAGGGAGTCGAAGGAGTTCATTGTTTGGTAATGGGTAAAGCAACATTTCTGTAAGTTAATCTCAACACAGTAGTTGATTAGAAAGCAGGCAATAAAGGCTAAGATAAGCCTGTGCAGACTGATATTAGTCTATACTGCCCGCCAAAGCATTAATCATAACAGAAATATGACATGAACAGCACAAGAAGATTGATAAAGTTTTCTCTTTAACCCTTTCCCAAACGGTAAAACCAGTTCAGGTAGACAGCTGCTCAAGATGACAAAATAGATGTTGAAAGAGCTATGAATTTTTTAAATTTAGCTAAGAAAATATTGAGGCAAAACGAGAAAATGCTGGTATCAGCATTTTCTTCTTTTATGTCAATGTTTTCCCAATCCTTTATGTTTAGGGTTGTCAGAACCAGGTCTTATTTACAAAAGGGTTAACTCATTTCCAAACTGTTTTCCCCTAATTGTTTAATCAAAGAATACCAAACAAGGTCTTTTTGAGAAAAGGGTAAAACAATTAACCACATGATAAACTATAGACTTGTCAAAATATGCAGTTGGGGAAATATTAAGACAAAAGGAGGAAATGCTGTTTGGCAGCATTTTCTTCTTGTGTCTCAATATTTTCCAAGGCCTTTTTCTATAGGGACTTCAGAACCAGGTCTAGTTTGGGAAAGGGTTAAATTATTCACATCTACTGGTGAGAGACAAATGAATTTTAGAATGTCAATGTCTGTAGGATATTGGCAAAGCCAGGGTTTGAACCTATGACACCTGGATTGAGCTCCCTGAGCTCATTATAATCTAACATAATATTAAAAGTGACAATAAATTATCTATTAATTATCTAATAATTATCTATAACAGAGAGCAACATATAAGAGGGAATGTGAAGACATTCTATTAATTTTCATTTCAACTACAAACCCCATGTTGTGGGTACTCATTTGAATCGTCTCAACAACATAGGGTTTGATAAATATTTATTAAAATATTTCATTTTGAAAAGCCATCACTCCCTATTATCTGTAGCTCTGAATTATTCTAAGTCTCTCTAGCACTAATCGTCTTGTAGTGAAGCCTCTTCTTCCAACAATGATATAAACTTGTAGATCTTGCCCTGGTCCTCGATTTGTCGCACCATTTCTACCAATACTAACAACTTCTTGATACCGATCCACAGCCTGTGAAAAAAAAGTAGAACATTTTTAAACCAAGATGTTCAAAAAGGTTCCATATGGCTTTTGAGTCCAACATGGATCATGATCAGCCTGCACTTATGGGCAGTCTGATCAAGATCCCTGTTGTTCTCTTAAAGACTTCTTTCCAGCTAGTAAATTTTGCCTTGGTCCTCAATTTGTCGCAACATAGATTTTATCTTAAATCCAAGATCTGGAAAAAGGTTCCTTTTGAATTTTAGGACCAACATGGATCCAGATCAGCCTGCACCTAAGCACAGTCTATTCAAGATCCATATCATTCTCTCACAGCCTCCTATTCAAACAACAGCTTTGAATACCTGCACATATATTGCCTACGTCAGAAATAAGGCAGACTCATAATTCAAGGCGAAATGAATGAATAACACCTAAGATTATCTGAGTTTCAAAGGCCACATGTACAACTTCACATTCTAAGTAACAACAAATTCAAACTTATGCTGCTGGAAACTGTAGGAGGAGCTGAGCACACAAGAAGTTGAGCTTTTTTTTTTATTCAAGAGCAGATAATTCAAGACAGACAAGAGTTATATGAATTTAAGAAGTGGCATGCACAACTAAACACCATGGAGATATATCCTGGAAAGTTTGATCGTCTTCATATAGAAACTTTAGGTGTTGCACACACAAGGAATTGCAAAAAGATGGATGGGTGGAGAGACGACGAGGGCCATGACACAATACAACCCTTTGGTTGTATAGTAATGAATAAAGAAGAAGACTTGCTTTTGAACTAAAAGTAAGTTAAATTGATTAATCCATTGCCAAACAGCAGAATTTAGACTAGTTCAAATTCAAAGATGTTGCAGATGGCAATTTCAAGTGAAAGAAAATATTTCTTGGAATAAAACATTGTGAGTAATGAAAATATTTTTCCTTTGAACACATTTATTTTACATCGATTGGGAAGCAAGTTTATTCAACTTATTTCAATCCCTCTCGATTGAGCTTCCTGGAATTCCACCAAGAACAACTCGGAACCTCTTAGATGCTCTACCACGGACACCACACAAATATAGCTTGTCATAAGCAATTTCTTCATTTTCCAAAATATTTTCCAAAGCCTAAATCTTGTTAAGCCTCAAAAAGTGTCCTTTAGTGAGAAAGGGTTTAATTGGTTGATATGAAACATACCTTTTCCCTGCTGTTTTCTTCTGCAGAAGTTTCATCTCGTCCGGAGTGAAGACATCGAGAGTTTCTACGACGGATATCAACTGTTCACTCAACGACAAGTTGGATGTGTGAATAACATTGTTGAAATTAGAGAGTAAGTCCATTTCTTGTAGTACATCTTTTCTGGTTGTTGTGGCTATTACCAATAATTTGTGACCCTGTGAATAAAAGATGAGATATATCTTCGATGTTATTGCAAAACATGGTAACTCAAGCTTGATAAAGTTAGAATTACCAGGTTTTGCAATAATGCTGACAGTATGCTGGAGAAAGGTACCTTATGGTAAACTAGAATATCACTGAAAGTGATCATACCCCCCAAAAGCCCAG
This sequence comes from Fragum sueziense, assembly GCA_963680895.1. Lineage (NCBI taxonomy): Eukaryota > Metazoa > Mollusca > Bivalvia > Cardiida > Cardiidae > Fragum > Fragum sueziense. The sequence continues at coordinate 10,331,459 of OY804609.1, forward strand.
TTTTTGTGCATTTTGAGAAGTTGATTTCATTTGAACTGGGAGCTGTTCAATTGGGAAATAGAGCTAACAAAAAATCAACAGACCAAACAACACATGTAAATGTTGCAAAAAATACCAATTTTCAACAAAAAGGACATAGCTCATTTAACAATCCCCAAGCCCTGCCCTGCCATGCTGATATTTTTCAATAAACCAAAAATTCACAACCATGTATTGAAGACAGTCAATCAAGGTACATTCCTGTAAGATTTGGTTCAAATTTACCATATAATTGCTTTTTTAAAGAATTTTCTCATGATTTCGTTAAGTCTGTTAAGCCCTGCCCTGCCATTACCACATTTTTTGCAAATCAAAAATTCACGAACAAATTTTGAAATAAGTCACCAAATGAACATTACTGCCAATTTTGGTAACAAAACACTGAATCAAAAATTCACGATCAAGTTTTGAAAAGAGTCAACCAAGGAACATTTGTGCAAAGTTTGGTAAGAATTGGCTTATTGGTTATGGAGAAGATTTTTGAAGAATTATCTGACAATTTCTCGAAGTCGGATTAGCCCCGCCCTGCCACACCCACATTTTTTGACAAGTCAAAAATTCATGAACTTACATTGAATACAATCACTCAAGGGACATTAGTGTCAACTTTAGTTCAAAATGGTCTAATAATTGATTTTTGAAGAATTTTCACATGATTTCTCTAAGTCCAATAAGCCCCGCCCTGCAACGCCCATAATTTTTGACAAATCAAAAATTCATGAACAAGTTTTGAAAAGGGTCACCCAAGGAACATTCTTGCCAAGTTTAGTAAGAATTGGCCCAGTGGTTAAGGAGGAGAATTTTTTTTAAGAATTATCTAACGATTTCTCGAAGTCTGATAAGCCCCGCCCTGCCACGCCCATATTTTTTGGCGAATGAAAAAATCATGAATATACATTGAGTACAATCACTAAAGGATCATTCCTGTCAAGTTTGGTTCAAATTGGCCTAATGATTGATTTTTAAAGATTTTTCACATAATTTCTCTAAGTCAGATAAGCCCCGCCCTGCCACACCCACAATTTTTGACAAATCAAAAATTCACGAACAAGTTTTGAAAAGGGTCACTAAAGGAACATTCCTGCCAAGTTTAGTAAGCATTGGCCTTCTGGTTAAGGAGGAGAAGATTTTTGAAGAATTATCTAACGATTTCTCGAAGTCAGATAAGCCCCGCCCTGCCACACCCACATTTTTTGGCGAATGAAAAAATCATGAGCATAAATTGAATACAATCACTAAAGGGTCATTCCTGTAAAGTTTGGTTCAAATTGGCCTGAAAATTGATTTTTAAAGATTTTTCACATGATTTCTCAAAGTCTGATAAGCCCCACCCTGCCATGCCCACAATTTTTGACAAATCAAAAATTCACAAACAATTTTGATAAGGGTCATCCAAGAAACATTCCTGCCAAGTTTAGTAAAAATTGGCCCAGTGGTTAAGGAGGAGAAGATTTTTGAAGAATTATCTAATGATTTCTCAAAGTCGGATAAGCCCCGCCCTGCCATGCCCACATTTTTTGGCGAATGAAAAAATCATGAGCATACATTGAATACAATCACTCAAGGGTCATTCCTGCCAAGTTTGGTTCAAATTGGCCTAATCATTGATTTTAAAAGATTTTTCACATGATTTCTCTCTAAGTCCGATAAGCCCTGCCCTGCCACGCCCACAATTTTTGACAAATCAAAAATTCAAGAACAAGTTTTATAAAGGGTCACCCAAGGAACATTCCTGCCAAGTTTAGTAAGAATTGGCCCAGTTGTTAAGGAGGAGAAGATTTTTGAAGAATTATCTAACGATTTCTCGAAGTCTGATAAGCCCCGCCCTGCCACGCCCACATTTTTTGGCGAATGAAAAAATCATGAGCATACACTGAATACAATCACTCAAGGGTCATTCCTGTCAAGTTTGGTTCAAATTGGCCTGATAATTGATTTTTAAAGATTTTTCACATGATTTCTCTAAGTCTGATAAGCCCCGCCCTGCCACGCCCACAATTTTTGACAAATCAAAAATTCACGAACAAGTTTTGAAAAGGGTCACCCAAGGAACATTCCTGCTAAGTTTGGTAAGAATCCGACCAATGGTTGAGGAGGAGAAGATTTTTGAAGAAAAACCAACAGACGGACCAACAGACCAACAGACAGACAAGCTGACTCCTATATACCCCCCAAATTGAATTTGGGGGGTATAATAAGAACATCATGGATCCAGATCAGCCTGCATATACATGCAGTCTGATCTAGATCCATTCTGTCCTAAAATTGTGTTGGATGTGTGATTAACATTGTTGAAGATAGATAGTAGGTCCATTTCTTGTAGAACGTCTTTTCTGGTTGTGGTGGCTATTACCAATAACTTGTGACCCTGTGAATAAAGAGTGAGATATATTGTCTGTGTTATTGCAAAATCTCCTAACTCAAGCTTGATTAAAGTTAGAATTACCAGGTTTTGCAATAATGCTGACAGTATGCTGGAGAAAGGTACCTTATGGTAAATAAAAACATCATGGATCCAGATCAGCCTGCATATACATGCAGTCTGATCAAGATCCATTCTGTCCTAAAATTGTGTTGGATGTGTGAATAACATTGTTGAAGATAGACAGTAGGTCCATTTCTTGTACAACATCTTTTCTGGTTGTTGTGACTTTAACGTCATAGTACCTGTAATGTAATCAGCATTTTCTTATTTTCTTTCAAATGTTTCCAAGATCATTCTGTTTACATCATCATAAAGAATTATTGTTTGACATAAGAAATCATTGTTTGGAAAAGGATTAAGGTTAATCCATCGAATTGAAATTTTGTTTTCTAAGCAGATGAGGGGGAATTCACCCATTCCCAAATAGGACCTGATTATCAAGTCCCTATTAAAAAAGGCTTTGGAAAATGTTGAGACAAAAGAAGATAACTATGTTATATTGCACACACATGCCTTATCTATTTACACCTACACTATTGTCTATGTCACTTTAGAAATTGGACTGGTGCAAAAATTTGTCATTTGGAAAAGGATTATTTGGATAATGGACAGCAATGACCTACCTTTGGTGGTACAACTTTGAGTAGAACCATTAGGGCTTGTAAAACTAAATTGGAAAATCTAGGACCAATTGGCACATAATCTGAAAAATGATTAGAAAACAATGCACTTGTGAAACAAAAACTAGTGCTTCAACCAAAAGATATAACAAGAGGGCCAAGATGGCCCTGGAGCGCTCACCTGATAGAAGTTTGAAACTTTTTCCATGCAGAACAAGACCCACCTTTACATGACCTAGGTATCTCTAAGACGAGAACACGAAACTTAAGATGCGAGATTATGATCCAGCTAATAACAGCATTCTTAATCTTTAATGGTCAATATTTGTGGCTGTTAAAGTGAAAACCAAGTCCACAAAAAAAACATTAATTTTGTCATAATCCAGGGCACATAACTCTGTTCTGATAAAGATATTATCATCAACCTTATGTCCAAGTTGTTCTTTGATTGGTCAATATTTATTGCTGTTTGAGTGAAATTAAAAACAAAATCGGCAATTTTGTCACCATCAAGAGCACACAACTCTGGTTTTTCTAGTCCGATCAACATGAAAAATGAAATCATATAAGATCTCATCAGTCATTGAATTTTAGAAAAAATGTTACTAGACATTCGGGCTAGTAATCTTGGAATTTTCACTAGCCCGAAACAAGAATGACTAGCCCGAATCAAGATTACATTATTTTCAAATCAGAAGCATTTACAGATTTATTTATTGAAAATGCCATTCTGAATTGATGTCCCAAATATATTCTTCAACTTTTGATGAATATTCAGATAAACAGATGTTAGATTTTTTCTGATAATTTTCTACACTATCGACTGAAATAAGGCCTGTGCTTAAAGTAGTCTCTATTTTGAGGAGTGCACACTTTTTCAATTTCACTTCAAAATTGGTACAAAAGTCGAATACATGTGGTCTAAAATACATTAAAGTTCCTACTCATTAGGTAGTAAAAGGATTCAGTGGTGGTGATGGGTAAGGGTCATGAGTCATGTAAACTCAACCATCCATGAGATCAAAGGAAAATCTATTTATGGAAAACTAAATGTTGTATCTGTTTTGTAATTCATACAGTTGTTTTCGGAGGGTAATGATAATTTTTGTAGTGACGAAGGAACTGACTCTTTTTGTGCTTATATGTGATCAGATTCTAGACAAAGGATATGCATGCAAACTGCTTTTGACTTGCAAACAATTTTGCAGGATTTGCCGTCATTGCAGGAAAAGTAAGCTTTATAGTGCAATTTTGTGACATCAGAAAAAAATTCTTACATGTGTCCTTTACTCGGTATTTACGAATGTGAATGATAATCAATTTCTATAATTTCTGAGAGGGAATTATGCACATACACAGAAGTGCGTGAAAGGAAAAGAATTGCAGAAAATCGGATAAAGGTTTTTGCAAATTAAACCTCGATTTTAACTTCACTTGGTTGACCATTTTCTTTAATGTTTAGAGCTAAAACTTATAAAACTCACATAGAAAGGCTTGAGTTCAGAGTTTTTTGATCTCCCACAAACAAAATGCTTTCGTGATTACTCGAGCTTTTCCGACAGGGTTATATTACAACCCATAGTCTAGAATTTAGACTTCTGATTTTAGCTTGTGGGATTTCACGGCACAGGACTTCATTATTTCGTATTTTCTGCTTCATCTTTTGTTTCAAACAATTTTAAGTGTTTTGCTGGGATACTTTTCTACTAGACAGTCGGGCTAGTGATCTTGGAATTTCTACTAGCCCGAAATGATTTTTACTAGACATTCACTATCGGACTAGTGCTAATTTCGAAGACTGTCTCATGGTCACCAACATTGTGACCAAGTTGTGTCTTGATTGGTCAATAGTTGTCTTTTATAGAGTGAAAATAAAGTCGAAAACGGCAATTTTGTGAAATTCAAGGGCCAATAACTCTGGTTTTTCTGGTCCGATCAAGCTGAAAATTTAGCTCATTCAGCATCTTATGGTTACCAATATTGTTGCCAAGTTTTGTCTTGATTGGTCAGTAAATGTAGATGCTAAAGTGTAAACAAAGTCGACAAATTTGTCAAATTCAAGGGCACATAACTCCAGACTTCATACTTCGATGACACTGAAAATCGAACTCATTCATTATTGTATAATTACCAACTTTCTAGCCAAGTTTTGTCTTGATTGGTCCATATTTGTAGATGCTAGAGTGGTAACAAAGTCAAAACTAGCTATATTTGATATTCAAGGGCCCATAACTCCAGACTTCCTGATCCGATCTGACCCAAAATCAATCTCGTCCTAGAGCTTATTGTCATACATGTTTTGACCAAGTTTGGTCAAGATTGGTCAATATTTGTAGATGCTAGAGTGGTAACAGAGTCAAAACTAGTGATTTTTGATATTCAAGGGCGCATAACTCCAGACTTCACGATCCGATGTGATCCAAAATCAAACTCATCCAAGAACTTATCATCATACATGTTTTGACCAAGTTTGGATAAGATTGGTCAATATTTGTCGATACTAGAGTGGTAACAAAGTCAAAACTAGCCATTTTTGACGTTCAAGGGCACATAACTCTGGACTTCCTAGTCCGATCTGACTCAAAATCTAACTTATTCGAGAACTTATGATCATACATTTTTTGACCAAGTTTGGTAAAGATTGGTCTATATTTGTGGGTGCTAGAGTGGTAACAACAAAATGTGAACAGACAGACAGACAGACAGACGGACGGACAGACAGACAGACAGACGGACGCCGACGGACAAAAAGCGACCACAATAGCTCACCTGATCACGAAGATCAGGTGAGGTAAAAACATAGATTTTTCTATTCGCTGAAAATAATTCTATACTAACCTAAGATGTAAAGACTCACTAGCAGCTTAAGTTCAGAAATATTGCATGTAAAAGCAGATTGATCTTGTCAACTTCCAACTAGTTTCACCTCGCTAAATCATTTTCTAATGAAAGTATGTCACTGAGTTTCCAGAAGATCAACCCACTGGTTTGTAGAATGATCATTTTTTTTAAACATACTTTAAAGTGGGCAGTAAGGTTTGGTTTATTGGGGTTTTACGCCGTTTTCAACTACTAAGGTCATATTGCGGCAGCTGGAGCACCTAACCATGGATTCCTGGTATTTCTTTCACCAGTGCTACCACAACACCCCTACCGAGCCTCAAGCCGCTCTCCCACATGGGTTCACGAAATCAAACCATAGATGGGCGACATTTTTGTCACGGCCGCGGCCAGGTATCGAACCCAGGACCTCTCGAATGAGAGGCAGATGTGCTACCAACTGTGCCATGGCCATGGCCTGTGGGCAGTAAGGCCTCTTTGCAATATTTCCATGCCAGAAAATGTGATACCAAGTTGATATTGATATCTATGATTATAGAGCAAAAATCCTGCTTCAATGCAGTGTCTGTATGTTGGATTATTTGGTACATAAGCACAAAAAGAGGATAAGTAAGTGAAAGTTTGGTGCTGATTTACCTAAAACCACTATATCTTCAAGTTACATTAGTTTTCTGTCTGTTAATCCATGCCTGTAGTGTACTGGAAATACATTTTTTGCAATAATTGTTAAAATACCCACCTAATAATCTCTCTATATCGTCCACTATAACACAGCTAAGTTGGGATTTGTATGCATCGTCAAATATCTTCTTTATCGCCTGACATTTAGCAGCCTCCGTGTAGCCGATCATGTTTTCTGGAGAACACACTTTGATGAATGGGAAATCTGAATTCTTGGCTATCTGGGCTGCCAGCGCTGTTTTCCCAGAACCAGCGGGTCCTAAAACAAGATGTGTTTGTGAAATATCAAATAATCAATGATCCTGTAACAACAATTTCTGGCAGACCTTATTATTCAAACCATTATAAGGCGGCAAAGTTTTGGACTGATCTAAATTCAAAGGTGTTGAAGACGAAAATATCAAATATATGTAATTTTACATTTTCCTGTGTTTTTGTACAGAAATCATTGTGGAAAATGAAGAAATTGCTTGTTACAAGCAATTTCTTCATTTACCACAATGATTTATGTAACAAGCAATTTCTTAATTTTTCACAATGTTTTTCAAAGCATTTATCTTGTGGGGTGTAAAGAAGCGTTAATTGTACGCATCATCATATATCTTCTTTATCGCCGGACATTTAGCAGCCTCTGTGTAGCCGATCATGTTTTCTGGAGAACACACTTTGATGAACGGGAAATCTGAATTCTTGGCTATCTGGGCTGCCAGCACTGTCTTCCCAGAACCAGCGGGTCCTAAAACAAAATATCAGTTTTCCTGTATTTGCCTGAACCTGACCAAAGTGATTACAAGCTTCTATAAATTTTCTAAATATATATCCGAGACTGTATGTCATATACGGATACAAGGAACATGTGCAGAATACAAAGTCACATTGCTTACGGAAACTATCGACACTGATCAACAATGAATGATTGCTGGCAAGTATTGATTATTCCTCGTCACTATAATTCATTGCACTTTCGTCAGGTTCAACAAATTGACCTTGTCATTTAACTTTGACAGTTGACATTGATCTTAGGAGCCAAAAGATGTACCCATATACCAACTATAAGCATTGCAACTTAAAAGAATCACAAATCGTAGGGAAATGTTAAGGTTTCATGTTCAATTGTGCACAGTGCAGACAAACACATACAAAGCCATTGCATGTTTGGTTTAAATGTTATGGCAAATTAGATTTTATTTGAACCCATTCCCACAAATTGATGCTTTTTGATGTCCCAATGATAAAGGCTTTAGCAAACATTGTGGTAAATGAATTATTTTCCAAAAATTTTTCTAAGTCTTTATCTTCTAAAGCATCAACTAGAAAGACCTGAAGGTCTTGAGTCGCTCCACAGGCCTGAATTTCTTGTGGTTTACTATTAAAAAAATTGACAAATTCATCTAAATGCTTAAACTGATATATTTTTAAATTCTTGTGATTCTTAGAGCAGAAACAAAGTAAAGAGAAGCAATTATGTGGTCAAAGCGAAAAGAAGGTAAATGATTGACTAATATTTTGGAGATTTTTAGAGTGATGATAAAGTTGAAAACTGTCATTAAGCCAAATTCAAAGGCACATAATTCAATATGTGAGTTAATAATTGTGGTAGACTAAGGGAAGTAACTTTTGATATGAGCAATTTAAAGTTCAGTAAGAGTTGTTTTTCTTTATGATAATCAGTTCAAGAAGTTGCGATTGTGCAGGTCATGAAAATAAAGACATTCTGATTTAAAAATATGATTTTGACTTGATAATTTATGTCTTGAACACCACAATAATCAAGCTGAATATTAAACTTGTGCAAGATCTTATGGTCTGTCCAAATTTTGTCAGTATTAATCTTTTATTTGGCCACAAAAGTGAAAAAAGTTTTGAAAACTGAAATTTTGTCAATTTCTAGGGCACATAACTCAGTTTGTAGCAATGCAATCATCCTGAAAATTACACAAAAGCAAGATCTTGTTGTCAACAAGATTCTCTCCAAATATCATCTTGATTGGTTAACAATTATGGTTGTTAGAGTGAAAACAAAGTCGAAAATGGAAATTTTGTCAAATTCAAGGGCACATAACTCATGATGTAAAATTCCGATCAAGCTGAAAATTAAATCCAGGCAGGATATCATGCTTATATATATTCTGTCCAAGTTTTGTCTTGATTGGTTAATATTTGTAGATTTCAGAGTAAAAATAAGGTCAAAACCAGCTTTTTCTGATGTTCAAGGGCAGATAACTCAAGTTATTCTAGTTCAATCCAAACTCTTTGTAGGAATCTGAGAGAGGGTCACCCAAGGATAATTCCTGTGAAGTTTGGTTGAAATCCATCCAGTAGTTTCTGAGGAGAAGATTTTTAAAGAAAAAGTTTACGGACGCACGCATGGACGGACGCACGACGGACACACCGCCATGACAATAGCCCGCTGGCCTGAAAGGCCAGTGGAGCTAAAAAGCATCATTATGACTATGGTAATGGGTTAAGAGCAAGAAAACATTGCAGAAAAAGGAAAATATATACCCTCTAAACAAACAGTAACAAGTGGCGTCCTCTCACTGAGTTTAGCCTGAGAGATCAGAAGGTCTCCGTCTTCAAGAACGCGCTGCACCGGATCGCCCCAGTTTATAATACCATTAGCTAACACTCGTTCAAACTCCTTGGTACTGCTACCAAATGCCTACAAGATAAACAAATTTCAATTAACTCTTTGAAAATTCCATATGAAAACATAACAAGAGCTGTCTCAGGACAGCCAACCATGACTACCAAATGGTGGATAGAGAAAAGTTCAGAGTCCGAAAAGGGTAAATCTAGGTTTTCAAATTTACAGGTTCAAACCATAATCAGCATGCTTGTACCCCCTGTCTACAGAACATAATAAGGCTGCTTGCTAAAATATGGGATACTGAATTCAATTTTGGGGTAAAAAAAAAACATTTTGTGTTTTTTTGAAAGCCTGCAGTGAGACAGACACAATATACTGACTTAAATTCATAGGGGTGTGTGTGCGTTGGGGGGGGGGGGGGTATAACAAAGCATGAAAGCATGAGACTTACTGGTTTGGCATCATTTTCTAAGGAATGTAGGAAGTCTTGTCTGGTTATTTTTAACTTTAATCCAGCTTCTGGATCCACCTCTAAAATGTTACTATTCATAGTAACATGTTACTATTTATAGTAACATGTCACTATGAATAGTAACATTTTAGAAGTAACATTAGTAAGTACTACTTATAGTAACAGTATGTAATATAACAAAGCACTTACCGGTTTGACATCGTTTTCTAAGGAATGTAGGAAGTCTTGTCTGGTTATTTTCAACTTTAGTCCTGCGTCGGGATCTACTTCTACCTTACTGGCAGCCTACAATGAAACAAAAATTCATTTATTCATTCGTTGATGCATGAGTGTCAAAATCCTCAAAATTATCACTTGTCCGAAGACTTACTCTACTTGTAATATAGAAAACATTATAATTGACTAAAAATCTGTTTCATTCATCTAGGTTATTGGCTAGGCATCATATGTTCACTTTTTCCCACAATGTTTTCTTCCCTTAAAGACAGAAATATGTAAAATTTCATTCACTTGAAATCGTAGCCTGCAACATCTTTGAATTTGGGCCAGTCTAAAATTTTGCCGTTTGGCAATGGGTTAAGGTAGTCTATCCCTAGTGAGATTCGCACAATGTCTGAATTATTCGGGTGCAGTCGAAAACATCTGGTAGTGGAATTTTCCACCGCCATATGTTTACGACCGCACTCGAATATTTTCGGATACGTAACAACAGCACTTGAAAAAATCAGATGTTTTGTGATCTCAAAATGGCCACATTAAGGGTATTCTACCGTAAAGGAGGAAGTCAGAGTAATTCTCTAACCTTTATAAGTCTGTTCATTGCCGTAGCCTGTGCACATCTGACTAGACCTTCAATCTCCGCGCCGCTGAAGTTTTTAGTGAGCATTGCAAGTTCGTCCATATCAACATCGCTCGCCAGTTTCTCGTTCTCCTTCATCAGAGCTGTGTGGATGTTGATAATTTGTAGTCTGCCGGCTTCGTCCGGAAGTCCTAGAGAGATAATGTTTGTATTTAGACACAGTCAAAAGGAAAGACAGACAAACAGATAGACACAGTGGTGTGGATATTGATAATCTGTTGTCTACCAGCTTCGTTCAGAAGACCTAGTGAGATAATGACAGTGTATCAGGAAAATGTCAGCATTTTAAATGTAAATTAATCACTCTTAATTAACCAAAGCCTACGTAGAGGGAATTCATTATAATTGTCTCACCCAAAATATTTTTTCTCTCAATGTTTTCTCAAGTTTTCCCTTTCATGTCTGTTAAAAATGTACCGAAGTTGTTCAAAGCTTTTTTTACATTGGAGAATTCAAATCCAAGGCTTGTTTGGGAAAGTTTTAAAAGCAATACTGTGCATGTGCAGGATAAACTTATTAGGAATGGCTTCTTGCAATAGAAAACAAATGCATCTTTGCAGATAATTTTCATCCATTCTCCCTTACCTATTTCCATCTGTACCTCTAATCTACCAGGTCTAAGCAGGGCTTCATCTATCATGTCTTTTCTGTTGGTCATACCTACAATGTAATGAGAAACATTTTTAAATCTAGTCATACTGAGCTCTGAATATTCCAGACAAAGGATTGGTTTCAAAAAGGGCTCAAAGAATACATTTGTGACCCGTCACACTAAAAGGGACCTTATAGGAAGTGTGAAAAATATTGACGCTAGTCAGTCTGTGCAGTCCGCGCAGCCAGACTAGGACCGACACTTTTCACCATTATGTAATTTTCTAAATCCGTAATGTTTTCTCTATCTTACTATATGTTCATTTTTCGCATACAGGATCTGGTTGACCTGTGCTGAGTCTGACAAGTTTGTCAAAATTTGGATTTCTGTAGTTCGGATAAGGTCCCTTTTAGCGTGACAGGTCACATTTTGTTTAGATTTTGCAGATTGTTAGGGTAGCATAATATCTTTAATTTGTATGAGGGCTTGCAGGGTTCATACAGACAGCCAATGCCAAAATTCAAGCACTTTTTAAGCACTTTTAAGCACGTAATTCCATTTTTCAAGCACGTTTCTTCGATTAACGATGGTCTTCAACAAAGAGTGCTGCAGTCCCAATGTACACTGCCCTGCCAAATGTCTTACTTTCAAGGGTCATAATTCTTAAGGGGCATAAATTGGTGAGCCATAAAATGCTTCCTTTTTGCATATCTAGCCATTGAAGTGATGACATTGACCAAGTTAAATTCATATACACAGCAATAAATTTCAGATGGACAGACAGATGAAGAAGACGATACCATTGAACTCCACCTCCGACAGTATATAATACTAAACCATTAACAGACAGCAAAATTTCGGACTTCTTAAAATTCAAAAATGTTCAAGACTAAATTTTCAGATGAGTGAAATTTCATATTTTTTGTTCTTTCTTAGAAGAGAACACTGTGGTAAATGAAGAAATTGCTTGAGAATAGATTCATGTTATTGTTTGTTTGTGTAGCAATAGGATGGGGAGGGGGAATTCCAGTCTCTGACGAAGTCTTGTTCAAGATCGTAGACGTACCAAAATAACTTTGAAGTGTCAAACCACTGTTTACTGACTTCGAATTTCGTACATGTTTCTCACTTTTAGTATGCGCTTTAGCCCCGCTTCTCACATATTACCAATGTCGATATATTTATCGCAAGCCTTTCACCGCGTCTTTCATTTATCGTCGCAGTCGATGACCCATGGGTATTTCATAGCCCATTGTTTGTTGAAAAGACATTTCCCCGAGCCAGACGCAATATTTCTTGACCTCTAACAAAGGGATGCTACTCCGACGATACTATCGGGCGATTTGTACCCAAAATAGATCATACTGATCGATTCGTACCCAGACTGTTATGTTCCGCCGTTTATATTTTCCCGATACTTAATTCGAGCGGATGTTTAAATCATCTACTTTTTACCATGGTTTTGGTCATACAATAATTTTCAAGCACATTTTTGACAAATTCAAGCACTTTTTAAGGACTTTTTAAGAGAGGGATCAAAATCAAGCACTTTTAAGCACTATTTTTCGTTTTTAAGCACTTTTCAAGAAACAGGCTCAAATTCAAGCACTTTTCAAGACTGTGCGAACCCTGGCTTGTATCTGCTGAGGGCTTACCTTGAGAGATAATGGCTGACAAAGTGGGTGGGGTAAATTGACACGAGAAGCAAATTTTTACTTTAAAGTTAAATAACTTTTTCTGAATAGATCAGATCAAAATGAAATTTTGCATGTACTTTCAACGGACCAAGGGTAGAACATTGTTGGAATTATTGATCATATATATCAGTTTGCTGATTTTCTGTATTTGTTCTTCAGTCAATCTTAGATTTTGCTTATTTTTGATGTACTTACTTAATGAAACTATCTCTACATCTTTTATTTTTTGTATGAATTTTTATGATATCTTCTGAACATGATCCTATATGATCAAGCTAAATAAATCTTCATTTTGAGACAAATTCATTGAAATGTATTAAAGTTATTTGACCTTGACCTTCTACTTGTCAGAGTAAAGAATTACCTATAACTAGTATATTATTTAGTTGTTCCACACCATCTATCTTGGCTAACAGTTGGTTCACTACTGTATCATGGACGCCTGTATTGCCCGTCTGTAAAAACAAAGTCATTCATGAAGCTTGATTCAAATTAGCTCAATGGTTGATTTTTAAAGAATTTTCTTATGCTTTCTCAAAGTACGATAAGACCGGCTCTCCCTGCCATGCCCACATTTTTTGACAATTGTAAAAATTAGCAAACAAGTTTTGAAAAAAGAGTCACTCAAGGAACATTCCTGCTATGTTTGGTTCAAACTGGCCCATTGAATGATTTTTACAGAGTTTTGTTAAGATTTCTGGAAGTCCGATAAGCCACCCCCTTCACACCATTCCTGACAAGTTTGGTCAAAAATGGTCCAATGATTTAGTAGAAGAAGTTGAAAGAAATTGTGAATGAACAGACGGATGGATGACGGACAAAAAGCAACAACAATAGCTAACCTTGAGCATTTTGAGCTCAGGTAAGCTAAAAATTCTATCACCTTCAATTCCACAGATGTTTTTGCGGACAAACTACAAGAGTTTCTATATCCTTAAATGAATAAAACTCTTATTGCAAGATAAGAATAAGATGTCTTATTGTGAACATCTCTATTTCTTTTTCAAGTTACATCACTTTTCAACACCAAATTTTGCTAAATTTAGTAAAACAACAAATTCTGCGACACTTACCACAGAGCCTCTTGCTTTACAGATAGCATCAATCTCATCAAATATAATGATATGTAGGCCACTTAGCGATCCACACTGAAAATATATATAAAAGTCAAAGACATTGTTACCTATCCCAACCTAATCGGACAATGTCAAAAACATTCCGTGGTGGAACATGTTCCACCGCCAAATGTTTATGACATCGCCCAAATAATTTCTTGTCACATTATTCCCATAAGGTTGGACTACCTTAAACATATCAAACAGCCACATTTAGAACTTACAGTTAAGTACTGTCTTAATATACATCAATATCAGAATCTTTAAAGAGATCATAGTCTGTTGACGAACATAACAAGCAAGATGATAGAAATCGAACAAAAAAAGCATCTGCAGATATATTTTATGTTTAGCAGATTTGACTTTCATTCTTTTGTGCTCTTTGGAAGTACATTTGGCCTTTATCTTGCAGGCGTCAAAAAGGCGTCAAAAAGTTTCATTAATTGGTAATGGCTCAACCAGTTATCTATTAAAGGATTCCATTTTGATTCTTCAATCCTATGATGCATCAAAATACGTCAATTTTACGTTACAAATTATAATTTCTTTAATTTTCTCACCCTCTTTTCTTCCTCCTCTGCCTCGGCAAACAGTTTTCTAATGTTGGCCTCTGACTCTCCTACGTATTTGTCCAGAATCTGTGGACCGTTCACGATCTTGGGCTCCCGGGCATTCAACATCTTACCTATCTGTCTGCAAAAACAAAGTCACTCGCAATATAAATGAGCCAGGATCAAGCAAAAGGTCCCTTATGTTCAGTCTATTAAACCAAGTTTTGATGAAATGGACTAGACCCAGCAGAGGTCAACCAGTGGTATTATTTAGACAAGAGATGTTTGTAAAACATATATGCCCCCTTCAAGTGCCTACATTTGATGTAGGTCAAAGTCCAAGGTCAAGTTAACAAGGTCCAAGGTCATGGTCAAATATGAAAGGTCTTGGTAGGAGGTGTCTATGTGTGAAATATCAAGGCTGTATATGTAAAAGTAAAATGAAATATACGCCAGATTAAAGTTTTTAAAAGTAGGCCAAATGCCAAGGTCAAGGTCATGGTCAAATGTGAAAGGTTTTGGTTGGAGGTGTCCATGTGTGAAATATCAAGGCTATAGGTGTAAAAGGACATGATATATATGCCTGGTTTAAGTTTTTTAAAAGTAGGTCAGACTCCAAGGTCAAGGTGCAATATTCAAGGTCATGGTCAAATGTGAAAGGTTGGAAGTGACCATGTGTGAAATATCAAGGCTATATGTGTAAAATGACATGAAATATAGGCCAGGTTAATGTACTATAAAAGTAGGTCAAACACCAAGGTCAAGGTCACAAGGTCCAAGGTCATGGTCAAATGTGAAAGGTCTTGGTAGGAGGTGTCCATGTGTAAGATATCGAGACTGTATAGGTAACAGGACATAAGATATAGGCCTAGTTTAAGTTTTTTAAAAGTAGGTCAAACTTCAAGGTCAAGGTCCAAGGTCATGGTCAAATGTGAAATGTCTTGGTTGGAAGTGACCATGTGTGAAATATCAATGCTGTATGTGTAAAATGACATAAAATATAGGCCAGGTTAATGTATTATGAAAGTAGGTCAAACACTAAGGTCAAGGTCACAAGGTCCAAGGTCATGGTCAAATGTGAAAGGTCTCGGTCGTAGGTGTCCATGTGTCAAATATCAAGGCTGTATGTGTAAAAGGACATGATATATCAGCTAGGTTAAAATTTTATAAAAGTAGGTAAAAGTCCAAGGTCAAGGTCACAAGGTCCAGGGTCATTGTCAAATGTGAAAGGTCTTGGTAGGAGGTGTCCATGTGTGAAATATCAAGGCTGTATGTGTAATAGCACATGAGATATAGGCCCAGTTTATTTTTTTTTAAAAGTAGGTCAAACTCCAAGGTCAAGGTCACAAAGTCCAAGGTCATGGTCAAATGTGAATGATGTTGATAGGAGGTATCTATGTGTGAGATATCAAGTCTGTATGTGTAAAAATACATGAGATATAGGCAAGGTTAAGAATTAAGTGTAAAAATCAACAAAGGGCAATAACTCCAAGAAGTTGATCGACAAGGTTATGGTTCTTGTGCACTGCACCTCTCCATAATGAGATCTATCCACCTGTAAAGTTTCATGATTCTACCTTACATACTTTTTGAGCTGTGCTCTGGACAAGAATCAAGTTATAAAATCAACAAAGGGCAATTTAACTCAAAAATTTTGATGGGCAGAGTTACGGTTCTTGTGCACTGCACCTCTCCATAATGAGATCTATCCACCTGTAAAGTGTCATGATTCTACCTTATATACTTTTTGAGTTATGCTCCGGACAAGAATCAAGTTTGAAAATCAACAAAGGGCAATAACTCCAAAAATATGATCAGCAGAGTTACGGTTATTGTGCACTGCGACTCTCCATAATGAGATCTATCTACCTGTAAAGATTCATGATTCTTCCTAACATACTTTTTGAGTTATGCTCCGGACAAGAATCAAGTTTGAAAATCAACAAAGGGCAATAACTCCAAAAACTTGATCGGCAGAGTTACGGTTCTTAAGCACTGCACCTCTCCTTAATGAGATCTATCCACCTGTAAAGTTTCATGATCAGAGCTCCAGATAAGGTGCGTGATCGCGTTAATACGCATTCGAGATTGTAAAAAACGCATTTCAAAGTCAACTGTGTGCGTCTTCAGACGCATTCAATTTCCAGGTAACGCATTTCTATAAATCAAGAGCGAGTGAAAGTTACTCGTTTTGTGGTTATGCATTCAAATTATTTTTAAGCGTCGAAGTGAAATTTCCCGTTATCCGTTACCGGATGTTTACAAATCACAGCCGTTTCGATACCGGTGCCGTGTAGAATAATATAAAATAGAATTTAGCAAGTGCCAATACAAGGAAAGGAATCCTATAATCCCTCTGGACCCTTTTTGTTGGTTTTCTCCAAAAAGGGATTAAATTTACGGAGTTGAGAGTGAATCACTCTTTTGATGCTCAAAGTAGGGAGTGATCACTCTTTTACCCTAAAAATTATCTTGAGCTCTGCATGATTCTACCTTACATAATTTTTGAGTTGTGCTCTGGACAAGAATCAAGTTATAAAATCAACAAAGGGCAATAACTCAAATATTTTGATCGGCAGAGTTACGGTTCTTGTGCACTGCTCCTCTCCATAATGAGATCTATCCACCTGTAAAGTGTCATGATTCTACCTTACATACTTTTTGAGTTATGCTCCGGACAAGAATCAAGTTTGAAAATCAACAAAGGGCAATAACTCCAAAAATATGATGAGCAGAGTTACGGTTCTTGTGCACTGCACCTCTCCATAATGAGATATATCCACCTGTGAAGTTTCATGATTCTACCTAACATACTTTTTGAGTTATGCTCCGGACAAGAATCAAGTTTGAAAATCAACAAAGGGCAATAACTCCAAAAATTTGATCAGCAGAGTTACGGTTCTTGTGCACTGCACCTCTCCATGATGAGATCTATCCACCTGTGAAGTTTCATGATTCTACCTTACATACTTTTTGAGTTGAGCTCTGGACAAGAATCAAGTTATAAAATCAACAAAGGGCAATAACTCAAAAATTTTGATCGGCAGAGTTACGGTTCTTGTGCACTGCACCTCTCCATATTAAGATCTATCCACCTGTAAAGTGTCATGATTCTACCTTATATACTTTTTGAGTTATGCTCCGGACAAGAATCAAGTTTGAAAATCAACAAAGGGCAATAACTCCAGAAATATGATGAGCAGAGTTACGGTTCTTGTGCACTGCACCTCTCCATAATGAGATATATCCACCTGTAAAGTTTCATGATTCTACCTAACATACTTTTTGAGTTATGCTCCGGACAAGAATCAAGTTTGAAAATCAACAAAGGGCAATAACTCCAAAAATTTGATCAGCAGAGTTACGGTTCTTGTGCACTGCACCTGTCCATGATGAGATCTATCCACCTGTGAAGTTTCATGATTCTACCTTTAATACTTTTCGAGTTATGCTCCGGACAAGGTTTGGTCTACGGACAGACCGACCTACGGACCGACCCACCGACCTTCCGACCGACACTTGCAAATCAATATACCCCCATTTTCTTCGAAAGGGGGCATAAAAATGTAAATATAGTAAGATAGGGAAAGCATTCTAGATTCAGAAAATAACCTACGAGTGAAAAGTTTTGATCCTAGTCAGTCTGCCTGGACTGCACAGACTAACTAGGTCGATACTTTTCACACATGCTTTGTGGATTTTGTAAGGCTTTATGCCATTTTAAAGGATTTGACAAGACAAGCTTCAAATTCAATTCAGTTGTTATTTTAAAGTCCTTTGCAAATCTTGTTTAGATGTAAAAAAGATAGACTTGTTCTATTTACCTTGCCATCAATGTTTTACCAGTACCTGGAGGTCCGTACAATAAGATACCCTTCACATGCTTCATACCTGTAATAGGCAGTACATACATTAAAGTAATGCAATCAGTAACCCATTCAATGTAAATGCTGTTGATAGACTGATAGAATTGTTACTCCATTACCAGACATTTTTTAGCCTGGTCCTAATTCAAAGATGCTGGGAATGTCAATTTCAGGTGAATGAAATTTTACATTTATTGGTAGAAAACATTGTGGAAAATGAAGAAATCACTTGCTTAAGCAATTTCTTTGTTTTTCACAAAGTTTCCATAAGTCTTTATCTTGTGGAGTGTCAAAAAGCATCATTATGTGCATCTTCGCAAATCAAGGGTGAAATCTATGACGTAACATCGTTTCTGTATTCACCCTTGGCATATTTAGTCCGATTGTCTTGATGTCCTAGAAAGCGTTTTTATTGGTTCCAAAATAAGATTGATAGATACATATATTCATTATGAGTAAACAAGCAAATTCGTTGAATTGATATCCCCCGCCGAACATGTTTTCATTGTCAATAAAGTAGCGCGGAAACGAATATAACTCTGTATGTATATGGCTTCAACAGAACGAATATCACTCTGTATGTATATGGCTTCAACAGAACGAATATCACTCTGTATGTATATGGCTAAAACAGTCAGGGGCAGTAACTCTAAATTCGGCGGTCGAACCGGGTAACCCCGACGATATGCGCATGTCCTCATTGTAGTAAAGCTGTGTGCCAAGTTTCATTGAAATCCGGTGTATAGTTGTCAAGAAATAGCGCGGAAACAAATATCACTGTATGTATATGGCTTAAACAGTCAGGGGCAGTAACTCTAAATTCGGCGGTCGAACCAGGTAACCCCGATGATATGCGCATGTCCTCATTGTAGTAAAGCTGTGTGCCAAGTTTCATTGAAATCCGGTCTACAGTTTTCAAGAAATAGCGCGGAAACGAATATCACTCTGTATGTATATGGCTAAAACAGTCAGGGGCAGTAACTCTAAATTCGGCGGTAGAACCAGGTAACCCCGACGATATGCGCATGTCCACTTTGTAGTGAAGCTGTGTGCCAAGTTTCATCGAAATCCGGTCTATAGTTTTCAAGAAATAGCGCGGAAACGAATATCACTCTGTATGTATATGGCTTAAACAGTCAGGGGCAGTAACTCTGAATTCGACGGTCGAACCATGTAACCCCGACAATATGCGCATGTCCTCATTGTAGTAAAGCTGTGTGCCAAGTTGCATTGAAATCCGGTTTATAGTTTTCAAGAAATAGCGCGGAAACGAATATCACTCTGTATGTATATGGCTAAACAGTCAGGGGCAGTAACTCTAAATTCGGCGGTGGAACCGGGTAAGCCCGACGATATGCGCATGTCCACTTTGTAGTGAAGCTGTGTGCCAAGTTTCATCGAAATCCGGTCTACAGTTTTCAAGAAATAGTGTGGAAACGAATATCACTCAGTATGTACATGGCTTAAACAGTCAGGGGCAGTAACTCTAAATTCGACGGTCGAACCGGGTAACCCCGACGATATGCGCATGTCCTCATTGTAGTAAAGCTGTGTGCCAAGTTTCATTGAAATCTGGTTTATAGTTTTCAAGAAATAGCGCGGAAACAAATATCACTCTGTATGAATATGGCTAAAACAGTCAGGGGCAGTAACTCTAAATTCGGCGGTGGAACCGGGTAAGCCCGACGATATGCGCATGTCCACTTTGTAGTGAAGCTGTGTGCCAAGTTTCATCGATATCCAGTCTACAGTTTTCAAGAAATAGCGCGGAAACGAATATCACTCTGTATGTATATGGCTAAAACAGTCAGGGGCAGTAACTCTGAATTCGACGGTCGAACCGGGTAACTCCGACGATATGCACATGTCCTCATTGTAGTAAAGCTGTGTGCCAAGTTTCATCAAAATCCGGTCTATGGTTTCCAAGAAATAGCGCGGAAATGAATATCACTCTGTATGTATATGGCTAAAACAGTCAAGGGCAGTAACTCTAAATTCGGCGGTGGAACCGGGTAACCCCGACGATATGCGCATGTCCACTTTGTAGTGAAGCTGTGTGCCAAGTTTCATCGAAATCCGGTCTACAGTTTTCAAGAAATAGCGCGGAAACGAATATCACTCTGTATGTATATGGCTTAAACAGTCAGGGGCAGTAACTCTGAATTCGACGGTCGAACCGGGTAACCCCGACGATATGCGCATGTCCTCTTTGTAGTGAAGCTATGTGCCAAGTTTCATCGAAATCCGGTCAATAGTTTCCAAGAAATAGCGCGGAAACGAATGTCGGACGGACGGACAGACAGACGGACGGACGGACAGACGGACGGACGGAAGGACGGACGGACATGGCAAAAACAATATCCCCCCTGAAAAATTTTTTCGGCGGGGGATAACAATTCATGACAACCGGCCAGAAAAGGCATTGCATTTGCAACTAGAAATTACGAAGATGAGTGATTTTTCACAGCAACAGACAACAATTTTCTATTTTATTCAACCAATTATTATACTTGCGACACCTAGACCAAAAAAGAAACAAACTTTTACTTAGGCCGTATGTCGTAGAACGCGAAAGAGAACACGTGTTAATGACATCATCAATAATGGACAAAAAACATCAAATGCATTTAGAACATGCTTGATTGGTTGCTACTCCATAATAACCAGCAGGACAACCACTAGGTAGCATTGCGTGATTTCAAGAAATTCGGACTAAATCCGCCAAGGGCGAATACAAATGTAGGTGGGTTCAACCTTGGCTAGCGAAGATGCATTATGTGGGAATGGGTTAAGTCAGTCACAAGTATCTCCAACATTTTTTTGTCATGTAATTTTGACAAAAAAGTTTCCTTTTTTTGTAGAATGTATAAAGAGGAAGGGTCTGTTATATTTACAAAACTGCATTTTGTACAGCTATTTGTGTAAATAGAGAAGGAAACTAAAAATTTAGTAGTGATTAACTTTTAGAGGAATGATTAAGTTCATATTAATGATTTTTTAATTTTTAGAGATTTGTTTTTACAAAACCTACCTAATTGTTCAACAACTTCAGGAGGAAACACTCTGGAAGCAAAAGCTCGTCTAAATATAGCAGAGAACTCCTTATCTAGACCGCCTATACCCATCTTGTTGAAGTCCCAGTCTGGGTTGATAATAGACTGGTATTCTTGTTTTCTGAAATTACAACATCAATGAAAATGTTTATGCACCTCTAAAAAAATGACAAGAAAATGCAGATTATGTTCATTCTAAATCTTATAGACTATTGACTAGTTCTGCGATTGAAGGCTAATCCCTTCTAGTTCTGCTTCACTGAAACTACACAAGTAATCATGCCAAACATGTGGGCTAATAAATAGTCAAAGATCAACATGTCTGAAAGAGATTGAACCCCCTGATTGTGATTTGTTGTTGTTTTTCTTTACTGAATTGTTACAAATGATTCACTTACCCTTTAGCTTTCCCTCGAAGATTGATTGTGGATCCCTCAAACTTCTCAAATATTACTGAAGAGTTGCCTGTGAGTAAACCAAGTTGTGCCTAAAATGTAAGTGAACAAGAGCCGTCACAGACGGATTATGCTCCCTGAATACGTGTTTGTCACAAAAAATACATTAAGCCCCCTTTGCCATGACACACTTTTTGTACATTGATTGGAAATGGTGTATGGTCTAGAACATTTCATTAATCACTTAAGCACAAAGTTTCATTAAATTCTGGCGATTAAATAGAAAGAAATTAGAGAAAGGACCTCTACAGATAAGGCGAGAATTCTCCCTAAAAGGCTCAGCTCGATGGGTCCATTCTCAAAACTAACAAATTGAGAAACAAAATTAAGCTTTATGGTTAGGTAGACAAATAAAGGAAATAAACACCGATTTTATGTCATTTTAAAAGTTCTATAGGTGCAGATAACTCTTGATTTTAGTACCCACCTAAATGGTTTCATTTTCTTACACTACCGGTATTCAAAGAGGTAAAATGAAGATTCTTTTATTTTTATTTGCAATTTATTTTCTACAGATACAGGGATAAATGGTGTTGACATCATATGGCAGCTTTGGTTTTGTCCGTATTGCGCATGCGCACCATTGAAACAACTTTAAACGCGCACTTTCCCGCCAAAAACCGAGGCATACCTACCTTCTGAAGGCTGGCTAACATCGTTCCCCCCCTTGACCCAGCTTCACATTGACATATGTTGTGTAACTGGGTCATAGGCTCCATTGGTAAAAAGGATTTGCTGGGTCACGGGGGGGAACATACTTTTATACTAAAAATAGTACTCATATACCATATGCCATAATTTGGCGGGAAGATTTCGCCTTTAAACTCGTTTCAATGATGCGCATGCGCATTAAGGACAAATCGAAAAATGGTTTATGATTTCAAAACCAATTGTCCTTACATTTACAGAAAATTTTTTGCTTATAAAACTAAAGAAAACTTAAATCTGGTTTAATGAATAACGGTGGGGTAAGAAAATGTAATTTTGGGGGTAGGTACAGAAACCAAGAGTTATCTGTACATGTCGAATCATTTTGATCGTACAAAATCAGTTTTCATATGATTTAGATACATATCTAACAATACAGTTCGAAATAATAATCAATTTGCATGTTTTGAAAAATGACTTTTCCATTTGAGCCTTTTAGGGAGATTTCTCGCCTTATCCGTAGAGGTCCTTTAATTTTCACATCAAGGCCCCTTTTTCTAAGACGCAGCCTCAAATTGAGAAACGGAAAAAAAAATCAGCTGGAAATATTCAAGGAAGTTCATATATGAAGTTTCATCCAATTCGATCGAAGGGTAGCTGAGATATGGGTGTGGACGGACAAACAGGATGGACGCACAGCATGGCGACTATATGCTCCGCCGAAATTTTTCGGGAAGCATAGTAAATCTTAAATCTTCTCATGCTGTTTGCTTCATAAATACAGTTTGACAACAGCTTTGGAGAGCAGCCTGCACAGGTGTGCAGTCCGATCTTAGCATACACTGCCTGCTGTATACTCAAATATTGTGGCAAAAACGTGAGATAAACTTATTGAAATGTCTCTTTAATTGTCAATTTGTTTTTAAAGTGACATTTCACATTTATTTAATTTTTAAAGATATGTCTTGATGCAAAGATTGTTTATTCTAAAGCATAGAAATGCCATCAGTTTTTTGAAGTTGTTATTTATAAGCGAAAAATACACCTTCAAAGTTGAGACAAAAATGACAAATTCTATATAAATCTGAACTGTTGTCCACAACAATTTGTTTCATTTTAGCACAAAAATATATATTTCTCAAAAACGGTTCAATATTTTGGCTTAAAATTTTCAGAATTTTCATAAGAAAGCATGCTCTTTCAGATAGAATAAAAGTAAAATTTATGTAAAAATAATTGTGAAATGTCACTTTAACAAAGTTTAAAGTCATCAGGACAAAAGCCTACATGTAGTGGCCATATTCACCAACACTTCTAAATTGATTTTCTAAATCCAAATGACATTACAAGCCATCTGATTAGCCGAGACACATGTCTCAGCCAATCAGATGAAATGCTGTGTAATTTCAAAGATAAACTTTGAATTAGACTGGTAGGTGAAAACCAGTCATGGTTTTAAGCTGTCTAACAGTAAAAGCTTTGCCCCAAAAAATGTTCAGGGTGTCTCTGAAAATTCAATCCCAAACCTTCTGAAGCTCGCACCCTACCAATAAAACATGGCACCCCATATATAGAAAGATGCTTAAGCATAAGATACATACCCGTTTTTGTTTGCCTGCTGCCTTCTGCACATCTGTCAAATCCAAAACTGTCAAAGAGAAAAATATATTGTTTTAAACATTTTCCAAACATTGATTTGTTTTGACAATCCTAAACAATAACATACAAATTTCTATTTTTCCTATAATAATGCATCTTCGCAAGCCAAGAGTGACATCTACGACGTAACTTTGTTTCTGTATTCACCCTTGGCATATTAAGTCTGATTTTCTTGATGTCCTGGAAAGCGTTTTCATTGGTTCCAGAGAGGTCTCGCTGGAACCAATCAGATTGTCAACTGATACATTTATTATGAGTAACCAATTCATGACAACGGGCGGGAAAAAGCATTGCATTGGCAACTCAAAAACGCGAAGATGGGTGATTTTTCCTAAGAATTTTACTGCAATAGACAGGAATTCCCTATCTTTAATTGACGAATTATTATACTTTCGACAACTCAACTAAAGAAGCAGCTAACTTTTACCTAATCTGCATAACATATGACGCTAAAGACAACAAGCGGGGTTAATGACGTCATCAATAATGGACGAAATAACATAAACAATCAGCAGGACAACCGCTAGGTGGTGCTTCGCGATTTCAAGAAAATCGGAATAAATCCGCCTAGGGTGAATACAAACATTTAGGTGGGTTCAACCTTGGCTAGCAAAGATGATAATAATGTAAACCAATAGTCTAAGCCATAAGCATGAAATAGCAGCTCTAATTTATGTGAACTCTTTTAACATTTGAGCTATAAAGGTAAATAAACATCATCTAATCTTATTATCTGTTGGAGTTCTTACCTTCAATGGATTTAACACAGATGGACAGAAGTTTTTTCTCTGCAAAACTGAAAGCCAGTACTTGTCCCTCAGTAAAAGCTTTGTTGGCAAACTGCATAGAGAACTCCATGGCCATTTTGTCTGTGTCAAATGGTTCAGGAGAGGCACTGAAAGGACAAGATGTCGTGAAACACAAAACCTCACAAAACGTTTTTGTGTTAAGTTTCCTCGTTTACTTGCAGACAAAAAGATGGACAGACAGAAAGATAGATGTCAGGATAAAACAATATGCCTTAATGGTCAAATTGCTTTCCTGATTCAGTAGCTAGCTGGCAAGGTCAATTCATAGTTTGATCTAAATGCTGAGCTGAAAATAGTCCTATTACCATGGCACTGTTTTCATCATTCTTGTCAATAAAGATTACACCTGCATATTAATAAGGAAAAGATTAATTCAAAGATAGTACAAAACAATACAAGAGCTGTCCATAAGACAGCGCGATCGACTTTTCTAACTTGCTTAGCCCAGAATTTCTAAGTCAAAAAAAGGTTAAAATTCCAGTAAATTAAATGTGAGAGTAATGAATCTTTGCCTAGGCGCTAATATTATGGTCATAAAACATGTGCAAAGTTTCAGAGCAATAGCATAAGTAGAAACTGATGTTTGAAAAAACTTTAATCTTTGTTGCAACGCCGACGCCAATGCCCGGGTGACAGTATAAGCTCTCATTTTCTTCGAAAAGTCGAGCTAACAATGGAATTTACTATAAATTGAACTGAAATTTCAGATACTTACTTTTTCTTCTGTAAAAAGTCCACTTGCAGAACAATGGTGCCTATCGTCTGATGTCGTTGATCGAATTTGAATGGTTTTACTGTGATGTCTTGGTGTAAGGAAACAACCGCCCATTTTCTCTGCAAATTTGAAAGGTACATTTAACCCATTCGAGAACAAGACCTAGTTTTAATGTCTCTAATAGAAAAACGTCATGAAAAAAATACAGCAGAGGAAGAATATAAATGTTTACAAAGTTATTGAATAATGTTATTGTAAACATAAAATCTCTTTGTAAAAGTTCTGAAACATACATGGTCCTAAACAGCCGGATTTTTTTAACCCTTTCCAAAATGACAAAATTTTAGGGTGGTCCTATCTAAAAGCTGCTCTAGACAAGAAAATTGATGTTAAAAAGGAAGGGATTTGTGTACAATATAACACAAAAAATATTGGGACAAAAGGAGAAACTGCTGGTTATCAGCAGTTTCTTCTTTATGTCTAAATGTTTTCCCAAGCCTTTTCAATTAGAGACATCAAAACCAGGTCTTGTTTGGGAAAGGGTTAAATGTATGACCTCGGAAATTGACTGTGACTTTGACAACCAATAGATTCTCATGAATTGATAAGATTTACTATCATACCAAATGTAAGCTTTGTAACTTAAAAGGGTGACAAAACATAAGCAAAAGCTAGTTTTCATGTAGGATGGACAGAGTGTTAGGCAGACATACAATCACAGTGGATAATCACGTGATACAATATTTTCAGAAAATTGTCAATATTTTGTAAATTCTGGACCGATTTGAATTCGGTTTGAAACAGAGAAGGTGTAAAAATGTCAGGAATAACCTGGACGTGGTAGATTTATAAAAAATCAACTGATAAAAAAGTTATTGAAGATCAACCAAAAAGTTGGTTGATCATCAATAACTTTTTTATCAGTTAATTATTCAAAAATCTGCCACATCTATCTAATGCGTAGCCTCTGCCCACATTCTCTGCTTCAAACCGAATTCAAATCAGTCCAGAATTTACAAAATTATTGACGATTTTCTGAAAATATTGAATCACATGATTATCCACCGTGTACAATGGTAAAACAATATCGAGGGCTCAGTGCAAAACTATTGTAACTGCATATTTTTCAGAAATTCACTTTTTTGCATTTTCTGAATCTGTCTGAAGGAATGCATCATGTGTTAAAATATCAGGTTTCAATTCTGTATACTTAAAATAATATTTAGAATTTTAAAAGCACTTTTCCTCTTTAGCTTTGAGAAAGTCAATAAGTTTTTTCCCTCGCCTGTAAAGTTTTATAAAATGGAGTTACAATAGTTTTGCACCAAGCCCTCGATATACAAAATTAAACACCAACCTACCTGCATAAGATTAAAACCAACACATCCTGGTTTCATGTTGGGATGTGTAGCTGATGAAAAGAGGAACTTCTGATGAGCTGATGTGTATATTTCCACATGGCTGTAAAATGCAAGAGAATTTATCAGTAAAACTCAATAAACCAAACAGAATTGTAATCAACAAATCTATAGCTCACCATATATGGCCTGGTAGAGCATCCCTAGATATTAGCTAGAGATGCTCTGCCAGGTCATTTATCGTAAGCTTTACTAGTTCAATGCAGCCTACTAACAGTTTTGTATCATATTGGGATGTGCAGCTCAGGAGAAAAGGAAATTCTGGAGAGCCGACGTGTATATTTCCACATGACTGTAAAATACAAGAGAAATAAGCCTTTAAGGTATGCAAAAAGCCTGACAATATGTGCAAGGTTATTTTGCTGGAATTGTGCTTAAAATAAGCAGATTCTCAGCCAAGATTTGCCGGATGGGTGTTTATTAGAATTTGGTCACTTATTACAGTAAGTGTGGTATTTAATTTTAGACCTTGACCGTCATTGGTACACAATTATCCTTATTAGCCTCATGGATAAATTACATTAATGTATCCATTAGCTTAATTTACAGCTAGAATAAGAAGTTTTTCAACTTTACAAGCTGCAAAATATCACTCATTCTTTACCTAACCATAGGTAGTGGGTACTCATTTGAACTGTCTCAATTATGTTGTACCCATATTCACAATATTGGGTTTGGAATTCATTTTGAAATATTTTTTTAAAAAATACTTTCATCCCCCCCCACCCCCCACCCCCTCTTATCGGTCACTGTATTGTCCCATTACAAATTGAAACAATTTAGACTTGACCAATTTGATGTTGCAGAAAACAAAATGCTTGTAATTGAAGTTAGAATTTGTGTACAATATTGCACAAAAAATATTCAGGCAAAAGGAGAAAATGATGATTTTCTTTTGCTTCAACGTTTTCCCAAGCTCCTTTCATTTGAAGAGTCAAAACCAGGCCCCGGTTTCTCAAAAAAACTCAAGTATATGCTCATGAGAATATGCTCAACTTCAATGGAATACCGTACTCTCCAACGTTGATGGGTATTCGATTGAAGTTCACGTGGATTTCGTGCGATTTGAGCACGGTGCTCAGATTTGAGCATGAGAACGTACTTAAGTTTTTTTCGAGAAACCGGGGCCAGATCTTGTTTGGGTAAGTATTAATCCATGTGATCCCTTTTCATGTTGCAGATACTGAATTGTTCCAGCTATAATTATTTTGTCCATACAATAGAATCTACAGGCCGGTAGGAACAGAGGGGGGGGAGGGGGGGGGGGGAGGGGGGGGGGGTTTAGGGGGCCAAAAAGTTGGCCAAAAATGCTAAATTTTCTTAATTTTACACTGAAAGTTTTGAGAAAATCCAAATTAGCCCCCCCCATATATTCAGGACAAGGGCTTTGATATAGCATAGAAAACATTTAGACAAAAGGAGAAACTGCTGGTTATCAGCAGTTTCTTCTTTTGCCTGAATGTTTTCCCAAGCCTATTCAATTAGAAACGTCAAAACAAGGTCTTGTTTCAGAAAGGGTTAACTTTATTATTGATGAATGACTCTCTCAGCTATAAGCTGACAACATTCTATCTGTTATTACAGGGTAGGGAAATACACTTGTTTCAGACATCATAAATAAGTGTGGGATTTTTTTGTAGGAATTAAAACTTGGAATTGACTTAACCAATTACCAAACTGCAAAATTTTGAACTGTTCCAATTTGAAAGCTGCTGCAGACAACAAAGTAAATGATCACAAAATGTCAAATTGTTTATGTTATAGCCAAGAAAATATAAAGGCAAAAGGAGAAACTGCTGGTTATCAGCAGTTTCTTCTTTTGTTTCAATGTTTTCCCAAGCCGTTTCTATCAGGGACGTCAAAACCAGGCCTTGTTTGAGAAAGGGTTAAGGCAGCTTTTGGTCTAGCCTGAAAATGTTGTTCAGGACACTGTACATAAGCATTGTGTTTTGCTCTTACAAGTAAAGTATGAGAGAAATATAACATTCTACGAATGTCATTGCAGACCAATATCTAGAAATGTCTGAGCCTCATCGATGATGAATGGCTCTATGATATGAAGTGACAAAATTACAACTGATATTTGGGGCTGCAGGGAAATATACTTGTTTCAGACATTATAAGTGGCTCAGGGATTTTGAGGGAATGAGAACTTGGCTTTGACTATAAGCTGCTTTTGGCCCAGCCTAAAATACTGCCACATTCAATTTTGAACTGTACTTAAATAATGGATGCCATTTCATTCTATAGATAGTTTTACTCTAACAAGTGAAAATATGAGAGAAACAAGTATCTGGTGTTGTATGCAACACATAAAGTCCCCTACCGGCTTCACATTGACTCAATATGGTAATCAATAATAGATTATAAGTTGCAGGATCCATTTTTTGCCATATTTTCACTATTTCCGTTACCATAGCAACCGCACTTTTCATCAAAGTACAAAGATAAAATGATGTGCATAATCTACACATTGCCATATAGTCATATACCAAGTCTCATCAAACTAGCTTGCTTAGTTATTATCTTATCGCAGGATCCCATTTTGGCCATATTTTCACTATTTCTGTAACCATAGCAACCTCAATTTAAGTCGAAAAACAAAAATAAAATGATGTGCATAATCTACACATTGCCATCTAGTCATATACCAACTTTCATCAAAAACGCTTGCTTAGTTATTAAGTTATCGCGGGATCCAGATTTGAGCGGACAGACGGACGGACAGACAGACAGACAGACTGACGGACGGACAGACAGACTGACGGATGGACGGACAGACGGAGGGCAAACCTATAGTCCCCTCCGGTGTGAACACCGGTAGGGGACTAACATAACATACTAACAATGTCATTGCAGACTAAATCTACTCATACGAATCCAGAAATGTCTGAGCCTTATTGACTCCCTGATATGAAGAGACAATTTACTAAATCTATTGTAAAGGTCACATGGAAATATACTCGTTTCCAATTTCATAATGTTCTGAGACTTGGGGTGGGATAAACATGGCGCTACCATTTGAAACTTACACCTTACACAATATTCATTCTACAGAAAACTTTCCTCTTACAAGTATGAGAGAAATATAACATACTAACAATGTCACTCAAGACCAATATCTATACAGAGAAAGTCAGAAATGTCTGATGAAAATTATAGATGATGAACGACTCTCCAGTCTCAAAGATATAACCTGACAACATTCTATTTGGTATTAAGGCCTCTGGGAAATATACTGGTTTCAGATTTCATAACCCATTACCAGACGGCAAAACTTAAAAGTTGCAGATTACAATATCAAGTACGCATGTAGATCTACATGAAATTTTTAGGGTTTTTTTTTAAAACATTGTGGGAAATGAAGAAATTGCTTGTCTCAAGCAATTTCTTCATTTTCCACAGTGTTTTCTGAAGCATTTATTTTGTAAGGCGTTATTGACAAATGTCATAGACATATATCTATAAAGAGTGAGTCAGAAATGTCTGATGAACATTATAGATGATGAATGACTCTCCAGTCTCAAACATAAAACCTGACAACATTCTAACAGTGGTATATACTATTTGGGCCTCTGGGAAATCTACTTGTTTTAGACTCCATAAGTACGTGAGGGATTTTGTGAGAAAAAAACCTTGGTATTACGGTAACTTAAAGGTGTTTACTTGGTCCAGCCTAAAATATTGTGATTCAGGTACATAGAGTAAGTCAGAAAATGTCTGATGAACATTATAGATGATAAATGACCCTCCAGACTCAAAGATATAACCTGACAACATTCTATCTGGTATATACTATTTGGGCCTCTGGGAAATATACTTGTTTTAGACTCTATAAGTATGAGAGGGATTTTGTGAGAATAAAACTTGATGGTGACTTTAAGCTGTTCAGTTGGTCATGCCTAAAATATTGGGTACTTACATATTGCACATATTATCACTTTTCAACCAAAGCCTTGTAACTGCAGCTTGTTTTAAGCTGCAGTTACAAGGATTTTGTTGAAAAGGGATGATACATTCTAGAATCTACAGACAGTTTTCCTCTTACAAGTGAAATATAACAGAAATATAACATACTAACACTGTCAATTACTAGACCAATATCTATAGAGAGAAAGTCAGAAATGTCTGATGAACTTTTTAGATGATAAATGACTCTTCAGTCTCAAAGATATAACCTGACAACATTCTATCTGGTATTTACTATTTGGACCTTTGAGAAATCTACTTGTTACAGACTCCATAAGTATGAGAGGGATTTTATGAGAAGAAAAACCTTGGTATTACGGTAACTTAAAGGTGTTTACTTGGTCCAGCCTAAAATATTGTGATTCGGGTATATAGAGTAAGTCAGAAATGTCTGATGAACATTATAGATGATAAATGACTCTCCAGTCTCAAAGATATAAGCTGACAACATTCTATCTGGTATATACTATTTGGGCCTCTGGGAAATTTACTTGTTTTAGAATCCATAAGTAGGTCTGGGATTTTGTGAGGATAACACTTGATATTGACTTTAAGCTGTTCAGTTGGTCCTGCCTAAAATATTGAGTAGTTCAATAATTATTGCACATATCTTCATTTTTCAACCAAAACCTTGTAACTGCAGCTTGTCTTACAAGTGAAATATAAAGAAATATAACATACTAACACTGTCAATTACTAGACCAATATCTATACAGAGAAAGTCAGAAATGTATGATGAACATTAGATGATGAACTACTCTTCCAGATATATGTGACCGAGGGTTGTTTCCTCGATCCGCTTCACATTGCCCACTGCCGCTATTGGTTGGGGATGGACCAATTTGCCACAGTGGTACTGTTCAGTTTATCTCGCTTGGCAGTGGAGTTCGCATTAATAATTAGACACAAGTTCAATGTTCAATTTCATATCTTCTTTTATTTTGGTGGACACTAATTATTATTATTATTATCACAATGTCATTACAGTAAGACAAGCACTGACAATTTTATATTCTGAAGTTCAATTTCTAAATTCACTGACTTAATTTCAAACTAAATTTCAACTACTGACTTCTAATGTATTCTGTTCTTCTGATGAAAACCTAAAATGTTCATATCTTTTATACCTAGCATTTAACAATCATAATTAGCCAATAGAATTTAAGATTACAAAGATAATATTTTAGCCAATGAAAGTTAACATTTAAATATTGGAAATCTAATTGAGAACATAATAACATGATAATCAATCTAGATCAGTATCAACAATATAGGATTATTATCACAATGGTATGTGTGAAAGGTTTGGCATTTTCTCGCCATCAATCAAATATTCTTTATTATCACAGGAAGCAATCATTGTGGTAAAATTTTAAGCTTGAAGCCATTTGCTTCCAGACATGAGATTATATACAATGTTGTCATAATTTGATTAAACAATTGTGTTTTAAGTTAATACCAAATTTAAGCTATTTCCTTTTCCAAATTAATTAAACAATTTCAATTTTACAATTTCATAAAATATTGCGACAAAAGGTGCAACACAAAATTTTTATTTTAGTTGCATGGTTACACTTTCCACCTTCTTGGAAAAAGATTGTCCTCAATCTCCATTATTAATAAAAGAAAATACAAATAACAATACATGATATCAATTCAACATTTGACAAAACACATTCATACAATAGATTCATACTGCCTAGGATTTGCTTAAACATTCTTACATTCATCATCTAACGTACAAGTCAAATTTTATCAAAATTTTAACAATTTGTCATGACATAATTTTAGAATGGTACTTTGGTATGCATATGAGGCAAAGCATTGACTTTCAAATTCTTATAAAATGACATATATCTGTAAGATAATTAGTACAATAAATATAAGAACATTGCAGTTGTATGAATATACAACAATATAATGCAACAACAAGAAAGTAAAATGCAATTACAATTTCAATGAATTGATATCCTCACATACATAGATTTGTCTTTCTTCCTTTGAAGAGATTTTTGGCATTTTCTTCAGTATCTATCCATTTGAATTGTTTTCTGAAAAGCCAACTGATGAGTTTACTCATCAGTTATTTTGTTACAATTTGGTAACTAATGCATTCGCAATTTCGTCTTCTATATTTCTATATTGATAATATACAGACGTTTGTTGTGGATAGATTGGTAATATATTTTAGACTGTAAAATAATCTACCACGATAATATTCAATGCAGATGCAACTGGTCACCTTTGTGACTGTTTGTGAATAGATTGTCAATATACTTTAAGCTTGTAAGTAACCCATCACTATAATATAGATTTAATATTCAATATATATAATTTCATTTTGTCTTTTTGACTTTCGATTGTGCATAGACTTTCAATATAATATAAACTTTTTAATAGTCTACCACCTCAATATGAACATTTTCGCTCTTTGGCGTATAATTTGCTCTATGGCATTCATTTTCTTTGATAACTGATTTCAATATAGTTTTGAATAACATTACCAGCTATGCAAATTTGATAATTCATTTATATTGTGCTTCTTTGAGCATTTTATGACAATATTTGTTTTTGTGCTCCTTTGAGCAATAATTCATATGTATAATTTTGTTGCTTCTTTGAGCAATTGTTTATCAGCATTTTCAACAATTCCTTTTGCTATCTGTATACCATTTATTGGCTAAATGTTTCTTTACTTACTTACTATTTTTGTAAGTGAAATTCCATCATTTCTAACACATTCTTTCTTCATTCATATTGAAACAGATGATTAAATTTGTAATGTAACAATATCATGATTCACTGCAAAGACCTATGTTGTTCTTCTATCAGAGCATATTAGCAATTTTTATGTATTTAGAAAGGTATTCATATTGATACCTTGTGCTTGCATATTTATACTATTTT
Organism: Fragum sueziense; assembly: GCA_963680895.1. Lineage (NCBI taxonomy): Eukaryota > Metazoa > Mollusca > Bivalvia > Cardiida > Cardiidae > Fragum > Fragum sueziense. The sequence continues at coordinate 10,365,440 of OY804609.1, forward strand.
GTTACCGTTCGATTTGAAAATTTTACCTTGTTGCTGAATTTTGGTTCTGATCCTGTACATTAATTGTCTTACATATTTAATTGGGGCTTGATTGAACGGTAACCATACTGGCTCACGAGAATTTGTCAAGAAGACCTTGAAATATGTAGTTTCAAAAGGGTCATTCATGTTATTTGTGAACACAGCTCTAATCATTTTGGCTTCTACAGGAGTACCATCATCACATATGGCTGTTGTGTTGTGGTGGAGATTGTGGTCAATGTTTTGCATACAGTCAAAAAGTGTGTTCAGATATGGTTGCATTTCTTTCTTTCTTTCTGATATAGGGAAAGGAACTGACATTAATCCTGTGCTTCTTGAAGTTGGATTGTGATGATATAACCTTTGATTGGAAAGATCATAAGTTTCTAAGTATCCTACAATATGTCGTGGTGGTGGGTTGAGATTTAGTTCTCCTGTCACTGGCATATCTTCGAAAAACCTATTCTTTTTCAACAATGGCCGTTTGCGTCTTCTACCAGCCATTGTTTTGTGAACATGGTATTCGCGAATGAATACATCTGGTATTGTGCTTGCATATTCCCAAGTGCTCTGCTTTTTACTGTCTTTCCATTTAATCCTATAGTACAGGGTGTTGTTGCTTCTTTTAGATTGAATTATTTTGTCAATCTCATCTACTTGAAATTTTTGTTGTGCAGGTGCTGATGGTTGGGGATTTTGTGTTGTATTTTGTTTAGTGGGTGTGTCATGTGAAGTTGAAGCTTCATCATGATGTGTTTGTGGGTCATTTTTCTGTGTGTCAATTTGATCGTTTTCTTGATCATTTTGTTGTTGTTGCTGAGGTTTTGTTTTCTTGACCTTAGCTTTGTGCTTGGGATTTTTGGGACCTTTACCTCTATTTTGTGGAGGTTGTTGGTCATTTTGTTGATTTGTTTGAGTATTTTGCGTGGGTGCAGGCTGGTCATTTTGTGTAGGTACAGGTTGACCGTCAATGTCTGGGATGTGCTCTGCGTTAAGGGGTTGCGTCAAGTCTTCATACCCAGGTGGTATGTTTGTCGGTCTGTCATTTGGGTCATAGTAGGGTTTTAACCTGGTCGCATTGACAAGAACTTTGACCTCTTTGTTGTCACCACATCGTCTTAATTTGTATGTGTTGTGGGGTCCTAGATAGACAATGTAGTATGGTCCTACCCATTTTCTGTGCAGTTTGGGAGCCATTCCTACAGGGACTTTTGTGCAGTACAACCACACACGGTCTGCTGGTCTATAGTCCGGGTTTTGTGTCCGTTTGTCATATTGTTCCTTGTATTTGTCTTGGGCATTTTGGATATTCTCAGCAGCTATCTTTCTTGCCATTTCAAGATTTTGAAGGACATTAGAAAGATGAGTTCTAAAGTTAGCAGATAGAGTAGATTTAGGAGTCAGAGAAGTGTCAATCGGTAGTCTCATTTCAATTCATACAATTTTATAAAATATTGCGACAAGAGGTGCAACACAAAATTTCATTTTTTGTTGCATGGTTACATATATCCATATAAGCTGACAACACTCTATCTGGCATTAAGGCCATAGGGAAATATACTTGTTTTAGACTCTTTAAACCTTCCCAAATGGCAATATTTCAGGGTGGTCAAAATTCAAAGATACTGCAGACAACAATATCAAGTGAATGTAATTTCACATTTTTGGTATTTCTGGGTAGAAAACATTGTGGGAAATGAGGAAAATGCTTGTCACAAGCAATTTCATCATTTTCCACAGTATTTTCCAAAGGCTTTATATTGTGGGGTGTCAAAAGGAGTCAATGTGTGGGAACGGGTTAAGGCATCTGGGAAATATACTGTTTTAGACTCTATAAGTAGGTCTGGGATTTTGTGAGGATAACGCTCGACTTTACACTGCTTTTGGCCTAGCCTGAAGTAATCTGGGGGTCATTTTGGGAGAGAACATAAATATTGCATACCAAAAAGGCATTTCATTCTAAAGAGAACATTCATCTCACAAGTGATATAATTCTGAAATATAACATACTAATGAAGTCACTGCAGAACAAAATCCACACAGAAAAACCTAGAAATGTCTGAGCTTTATTTTTGATAAATGACTCTCCCAGATATAAGCTGACAACATTCTATCTGATATTAAGACTTCCAGGAAATATACTTGTTACAGACAGTAAGTCTTCATACATAAGTGTAGGATTTTGTGAGAATAAAACTTTGTATTGACTTTTAAGCTGCTTCTGGCCTGGCCACTGACTTAAACTTTCTTCTTTTATATCGCTGCATTTATTTTTGTGGGAAGGGGGATAAAAATACCATTACTGCTGGCAAATGATATTTTTTTCAATTTCAAGAAATATGATTACTGCAAGCAAATGATATTTTCCAATTTCACATATCAAAAATTCCAAATAACAAAAAACTCTTTAGGAACACTCTTGGGGAAAATATAAAGATAGTTTTGTCCTAAGAGTAGAAGACACTTCACAGCCTTTCTTATTCAGTCTAGCAGTTTTTTATTGATCTTGATAAATTATTCACTCAGTCAATTGAATTATACAGAACCAACAGGGGCCTAATTGAGTTTCTACAGAGTGAATATCGTTAACAAGACATGCAGTTTCAATATATCTCCTACCAATTATTGTTTTATTCAAAGGGTGTAGTCTGGCAAGATATTTGCAAGAGACATAAACTTTCTGCATGCAATTTCAGAGGGCAGGGGAGGGACATATTATAAACAGCATTTTCGATTAGCAATAAATGCATTTATTGGGGTACATTCTTTCAATTTTGAAAAGTGTTCATCCTCATGCTGCATATATATTTCTCTTACATTAACCAAAATATTAAAGAATAAACTCAGGGGTAAAAGTTGAAAATTTTGAAAAACCTGAAAACCTGAAAAAGTCTGTATTTATATAGTAAAAATCGAGAAAATGGGGCATTTTGGAATACTCAAAAACCTGAACTTCAGGCATATGCCTGAAAACTTTTACCCCTGTTAACTCATAGAATGACCCCTTGACTTAGCCACACCCTGAAAGGTCAAAGGAAAGGCAGTATACTTACTTGACTGTTAGTGGGAAGTCATTAGGGTTGAGCATCACACAATTTTTCTGGAACAGCTCATCCATCAGACAAACAAATAGACACACACACACAGGCACACAAGCACACAAAAATACTTACTCGACAGTTTGTGGGAAGTCATTAGGGTTGAGCACCACACAGTTTGTCAGGGACAGCTCATCCGTCGGACACTTGTCGGCCTTCATGGTCTACAAACAGAAAACAAAAATAAACCATACAATTGATAAATAAGTCAAAGTCACTTTATCCTTAAATTCCAAACAAACAAAATTTAGGCTGGTCAAAAATGAAAGATCTCGGCAACATATATCATTACTCTATTTGTTACTAAATGCTCATCCACCAGCTATGTGTCTGTTTAAGCCTTTTCCTAAACAAGACCAAGTTTTGATATCTCTTATAAAAGACTTGGGAAAACACTCAAAACATTGAGGCAAAAAAAAGAAAACACTCATAACCAACATTTTCTTCTTTTGCCTTAATATTTTCTCTGATATATTGTACAAAAATTCCTATCTTTATTTACGTAAATTTTGTCATATGCAGCTGCTTTTAACCCTGTCCCAAACGGCAAAATTTTAGGGTGGTCTTACTTGAAAGCTGTTGCTCATGATAAAATGGAGGTTAAAAGAGATAAGATTTATGTACTATATAGCACAGAAAATATTGAGACAAAAGGAGAAACTGCTGGTTATCAGCAGTTTCTTCTTTTGTCTCAATGTTTACCCAAGCTTTATCTAATAGGGACGTCAAAACCAGTTCTTGTTTGGGAAAAGGTTAAATTCAACTACCCTTATTTTTTTGTCGTTCAGGAAAGGCATTGTTCTCCCCAACCTAAAAAGCTGTAGAGGGGTATTAACCCTTTCCCAAACAAGACCTGGTTTTGACGTCCCTGATAGAAAAGGTTTGGGAAACATTAAAACAAAAGAAGAAACTGCTGATGACCAGCAGTTTCTCCTTTTGTCTCAATATTTTCTGTGCTAAAATATACAGAAATCCTGTGTTTATCCACAACCATTTTGTCGTTTGCAGCAGCTTTGAATTTGGACCACCTTAAAATTTTGTTGTTTGGGAAAGGGTTGATGTATGGCCGCAGCCTCATTTGAAGTGAAGGCACATTGACTTCTATCTATACCACTTATTACCCTATTAAAGCGCCGAATGATGGCTGTTTATTGATTATTCTCACAAGATCGGACAATTTAGAGAAAATACCATGTTTTGTATAATAATAGAGAAATAAGGCTTCATTGTTATTCCGAACATAAGTGGACTCCAGAAAAACAATTTTGATGTCACTGATATTAATGTAGCTTGCTGTAGTACAAAGGGCACTTAAAGTATCTCGCCATACATAGAACATGGTAGTTTTCCATTAGGGACCGAAAAGTCCTTGGATGAATTCTCATCAATAGTTGATACTTTTTGCATGTTTCATTTGGTTCATTGTAGATGAGTGAATTATAAGGGACTCCTAAACAATGTCGCTGTGTAAGCTAGCTTTTATAAGTGGGAAAGTATTTGCTTAAAGACAGAGAGGTCTCAGACTCCTTACAGGAAATAGTTACAACTCAGCGGATATACATTCTGAATTTGAAGGAAGGGCACTGATTTCCATAACAAAACAGTTCGGCTTCCTTGGAGAACTATCACAGCATTTTGTCTGTATATGAATCGATTATTCCGAATCAAGCTTGAACAATAATGACATAATAATATGCTTTGTATTCAGTATCATGTCTAGACTGGACATTAATCCATTCCCTCATTACGACGCTTTTTGAAGCCCCACAAGGTGAAAACTTTGGAAAACATTGTGGATATGAAGAAATTGCTTTTTATAAGCAATTTCTTCATTTACAAAAATGTTTTCTCAACAAAGATAAAAAAATGTAAAATTCCATCCACTTGAAATTGTTGTCTGCAATATCTTTGAATTTGATCCAATCTGAAATTTTGCCACTGGTAATGGTCGAAACATTTAAGATAAACATTGAATAACACTGATTTCCATAACAATACCATTCTGGGGAGAAAAAATGACAGAATTCTGACTGGTTTTGCAGAGATTTGCAATAAATGATGGAGGATTTCCATAACAAAACAGTTTCTGGAATGAAAAATCACAGAATTATGACTGCATGTATTGATTACTCTCTCTCTCTAGCTTCAACAATTACCGTATTTCACCTTATAGACGCGCCCTCCCTAATAGACGCGCCCCCACTATATTTACAATCTGGGAAGCCATGAGACACCCCTCCCACCTTCACCCGACCTTACCTTGACTGTAGAGTAGACGGTAATGACAAATTCCAAACTCAAACTCCACCAAACTTCATCTTTGTGATGATCATACTTGTGGAAAAACGCTTTATCTCAACAAGTAAAGCGTCTTATAATAGGGTATACGGCTCGGGTAATTGATTGAATAATTCAATTATGGTTATCCCTCTCTAGGTAGAATTGAAATTCATCCGGCCCCGGTACGAGCATTGATAAACTTTCCTTTATCATTCCCCTTGCAGAGTGACCGTTTATGCAGTTTATTTCAAAGCCCCGTAAGAGGTCGCGTTTGATTTGTAAATTAAGAAGTGGAAATCGAATTGATAGTACGCACACAAATGAAAAATAAATCATTTTTGCCGAAAATGAATTAATGAATATGGACAGATACCATGGGAAGTATGTTTTATTATTTTGTAAAGTGAAGAAGAAGAAAAAATCAAAACATTCCGAAAACGAAAGTAGAACACACCCGCCTTTTCGAGACAAAGGACCATAATGCAATGCAGGGTAGAGAAGATTAGTGTTGATCTGATAGTGCTTTGAGTATCTTAAAATACATATCGTAACACACACCGGGTACATGTATAAATCAGCGGAGACGAAGCGATATAGACTATAGACTGGCAGATAACTGTAGACTGGATGACCTTACGTGACGGGATATTGCTTCGTCTCCGCTGATTTATACGTGTACCCGGTGTGTGTTACGGTATGTATTTTAAGATACTCAAAGTACTTTCAGATCAACACTAATCTTCTCTACCCTGCATTGCATTATGGGATTGTATTGTTGATTTTCCCTTTCTTATCTACATTCAGCGAAGGACTTCAAAATTCAGGAAAAGTGGTACGAAATAAGCGCGCCTCCTCGGCGTTTTGCATCGCGCCGGGGCGCGTCTAATAGGTGAAATACGGTATGACATAATACCATGCTATTATGCTCATGAAGGGTAGTCTAGACGGAATTATTATTCCAAACATTGATTGATTGGAATCAGTTTTTTTCAAGATCAACATCAAGATTCAACATTTTTTTTCAGTAAAAGAAAAAGTATAATTATGTGCCTGACATTGTTAATAACAGTTGATACAAACACAACATCCAATCTAAAGGCATGGTCATGCACATGATTCTTTGTCCACATCAAGGCAGGAGCATATCCAAAAGTGGTCAGTTTTACAGCTAAGTTTTGAACATGAAGTGGACGCAGAATTGTGACCAGGCCTTAATGCTAATGTCACATAAATGCTCATAATTCAGTGTGCCTGTGATAGGCCACGTTTTCTTTATCATGTCAGGAATTTTTTTTTAGAGCAATCTGAGACATGTCAATACATCGGACGACAAAAGCAGGTATGTATAAACAAGAGGACCATGATGGTCCTATATCGCTCACCTGAACAAAGATGATATGAGCCACAGTTATGTTTGAATCAATTTATATTTGTGACATTAAAAGACTGAAAACAAACTTATGGTCATCAACATTATGTCCCTGTTTCCTCTTTATAGGTCAATATATCTGGTTGTAAAGAGTGAAAACAAAGTCAAAAACGAGAATTTTTTCCATTTCAAGGGCAGATAACTCAGCAACTGCTTGACTAATTGTGCTGAAGTTCAAACTCATCCATGATCTTATGGTGATTAACCATTATATCCAAGATCAAAGTTTTGTCTTAATTGGTCACCATTAATTTTGTGGTTGTTAGAGTAAAAACAAAGTCGAAAACAGCAATTTTGTCAAATTCAAGGGCAGATAACTCAGGACATTCTGGTCCGACCAAACCAAAACAAAAACTCATCCAAAATCTTATACAAGGTCACCAAAATTGTGTCCATTTTTTGTATATATAGGTCAATATTTGTAGATCTATTCTAGTGTGTAAACAATGTCAAAAGTAGCTTTTTTTCTTTCAATGCAGATAACTCCTGACTTTTTGGTCCGATCTCACCCAAAATCGAACTCATGCAAGATCTTATAGTCACTAATGTTGTGTTAAAGTTTTGTCTTGATTGGTCAATAATTGCAGATGCTAAAGTGTAAACAAAGTCGAAAACGGTCAAAAACAACAATTTTGTCAAATTCAAGGGCAGATAACTCAGGACTTTCTATTCTGATCAAACCAAAATTCAAACTCATCCCAGATTTTATGGTCACCAACATTGTGTCCAACTTTTGTATTGATTGGTCAATATTTGTAGATGCTAGAGTGTAAACAATGTCAAAAGTAGCTATTTTTTACATTCAAGGGCAGATAACTCCTATCTTTCTAGTCCGATCTAACCCAAAATTCAACTCATCCATGATCTTACGGTCACTAATATTGTGTTAAAGTTTTGTCTTGATTGGTCAATATTTGTAGAAGCTATAGTGTAAACAAAGTCGAAAACGGTCAAAAATGACAATTTTGTCAAATTTGAGGGCAGATAACTCCTGACTTTCTGATCCGATCTGACCCAAAATCGAACTCATCCGAGATCTTATGGTCACCAACATTGTGTCTAACTTTTGTTTGATTGGTCAATATTTGTAGATGCTAGAGTGTAAACAATGTCAAAAGTAGCTATTTTTTACATTCAAGGGCAGATAACTCTGGACTTTCCGGTCTGATCTAACCCAAATTTAAACTTATCCGAGAGCTCATGGTCATACGTGTTTTGACCAAGTTTGGTTAAGATTGGCTTATATTTGTAGATGCTAGAGTGTAAACACCAAATTGTTGACAGACGGACAGACAGATGTACAGACGGACGGACAGACGGACGACGGATAAAAGGCGATCACAATAGCTCATCTTGAGCACTTCGTGCTCAGGTGAGCTAATAATATATTTTATCTAAAATTGCTGTCAGACTGCAACATCTTTGTATTTTGACAAGTCTAACAATTCTTCGATCATCGTTCATAGATGAAATTTAAAGTGACATTTCACATTCATTTCATTTTTTAAAAGTATTTCTTGACGCAAAGATTGTTTATTCTAATGCATAGAAATGCTATCAGTTTTTTGAAGTTGTTATCTATCAGCGAAATAGTTGAGACAGAAATGACAAATTCTATATGAAACTTGTCCACAACAATTTGTTTACTTTTAGCACAATATTTTGGATTGAAATTTTCAGAATTTTCGTAAGAAAACATACTCTTTCAGACAGAATAAAAATAAATTTTATGTAAAAATAATTGTGAAATGTCACTTTAAAGCCGCTTTTAAGTGAATGCTCAACACACAGATAGCTTTCAAACATACCAATATTGATCTGTCCCTAATTTCTTACACAACTGATCAGCCAAAGAAAATGCATATTGGTGACATCGATTTTTGTGACTTAAGCTTTGAGCCCTTGGTAACAGCTAGGCGATAATACTAACACTTGAAGAGAAAATCACTACCAAATAATTCAGTAGTCTGAGAACTCTCTAATTTCCGCTTGATTATTGTTTGTCAGATAAAAAGGGTTTTACACTACAAAAGCACAAATGCAGGAAATTATCTCATTAAACTAAATAATTGATTAATCAATTTAACTCTTAACACAGTGATAGAGCAAATTCTGTATACATTTCTGTTGGATAAGATTGTATAGAGTTTTACGCCCCACTCAACAGCTAAGGTCATATGGAGACGGGACCTCAGTTTAAAGTTTCATGCGAAAGACTGGAGAAGCGGGGAATCAAACCAGCGACCCCTGTATTTCAAGTCCAGCGCATTACCACTGCATCACCTACGCCCCCATATTTCTGTTGGTTACCCAAACAGCAAAAATTTATCTGTTACAATTAGATAGCTGCTATATACGACAAATTGGATATTGATAAAGATATAATTTGACAACAATATAGCACAGAAAATAATGAGTCAAAAGGAGAACATGCTGATTATCAGCATTTTCTTCCTTTGTTTCCTGTTTTCTTCCTTTGTTTCAATGTTTTCCTAAGCCAAATTGGGCAAATCTATTAGAAATGTCAAAACTAGGTCTTGTTTAGGAAAGGGTTAAACAAAATGTACATAAAGTTTTATCATACCTCTTCGAGACCAAATATTCTCCTTTTCCCGTGGTAATCTGGTTGCTTTAACCCTTTCCCAAACGACAAATTTTTAGAGTGATCCAATTTGAAAGCTGCTGCAGACGACAAAATAAATGTTGATGAAGGTAAGATTTGTGTATGATACAGCTCAGAAAATATTGAGACAAAAGGAGAAACTGCTGGTTATCAGCAGTTTCTTCTTTTGTCTCAATGTTTTCCCAAGCCTATTCCAACAGGGACGTCAAAACCAGGTCTTGTTCGGGAAAGGGTTAATAGGGAATGAATTTCCTGTAAATACATATAGAAAATTTCTGTAAAACTTATGCCACTGCAATGGCAATATATTACTAACCTTTTTATGGGAAAGCTTCTAAAATATTGACAGAAAAGATGGTTTGTTGAAAAACAGCTTTTCTTCTTTCCTATAAATGTTTACTGGCTTTAATACACATGATTGCTGCATTGTACATTGTATTTTATTCACATCTATTCTGACATCTGTATCATCTTTGATTTTGTCTAAAACCTAGTTTTGACATTCTTATTAAATACAACTTGAAAAACATTGAGACAAAAGAAGAAAATGCTTATAATCAGCATATTCCCCATTTGCATCAGTATTTTCTGTTCAATGACAATTTACATACATATTTACTACCTTTGATATTAGCTGTCCTGTTGCAGTTAGCTTTCAAAAAGGCAACGATTTTATCGAGTTAACTGTGACATAATATCGAACAAACAATAGTATTCCTTAGGTGTTGCTATAAAATCTCTTAACTATATGTAACAGCTTGATTCAAGTCGCAATTACAAAATTTCATTACAACAATGACGAATTATCAAATCATAATGGTTAACCTACTACATTTTCAGCACAAAATTTTTTGCTATTGGACTACCCTAAATTTGCTTTGTTTGGGAAAGGTTAAGAAATCAGTTTTGGAGTCTCTTTTGACCCATGAAATGGGAGGAAAATTGGCAATATTTCTCCTATAATTGGGAAAAAATATCAAGATTTAACCATTTCCAAAAGAACAGCTTTCAGACTACTTGATTTGACCAGAATTACAGATGACAAAATACTTATTTATTTGTTAAAGTGACATTTCACATTTATTTCATTTTTTAAAAGTATGTCTTGATGCAAAGATTGTTTATTTTAATGTGTAGAAATGCTATCAGTGTTTTGAAGTTGTTATTTATAAGCGAAAAATATGCCTTTCCAGTTGAGACAGAAACGACAAATTCTATATAAATCTGAACTGTTGTCCACAACAATTTGTTTAATTTTAGCACAAAAATATATATTTCTCATAAACGGTTAGATATTTTGCCTTGAAATTTTCAGAATTTTCATAAGAAAACATGCCTTTTCAGATAGAACTAGAAATCTATCACTGAAGGTGATAAAAATACCCCCGCCACCACCTTTGTTCTGACAAGCGTTTTTGTTGAATCACGAGCCATACTCAGAAATTTGTCAATCTGATTTTCTTGAAATTTGGTCCAATCAGGAGCCATAACTCAGAAAGTATCGGTCTGATTTCTGTCAATTTTGCACCTTGCATATATACTGGTCGCAATACATACCTGTGCCAATTATGAAGCAAATCGTTCAGTAAATGTAGGAGGAATTGTCCGGACATGCATTTTTGTAAAATCAGGGGCCATAACTCAGAAACTTTCGTTCTGATTTACGTGAAATGTGCATCTTCCACATTTACAGAATTAATGCACACCTGTGCCAAGTACAAAGCAAATCAGACAGTAACTAAAGGAGGAGTTGTTCGGACAAACACTTTTTGGTAAAATCAAGGGCTATAACTGAGAAAGTAATTGTCAGATTTTCAGGAAATTTGCGTCATGCACATCTACAGGTCCTAATGCACACCTATGCCAAGTAAGAAGCAAATCGGACAGTAAGTGTAGGAGGAGTTATCCGGACAAGCATTTTGGGGTCATATCAGGGGCCATAACTCAAAAAGTATTGGTCCGATTTCCTTGAAATTTGCGTCTTGCACATCTACAGGTCACAATGAACATTTGTGCCAAGTATGGACTAAATCGGTCCACAGGTGTAGGAGGAATTATCCGTACAAGCATTTTTTGGTCAAATCAGGGGCCATAACTCAGAAAGTATCAGTCCGATTTTCGAGAAATTTGCGTCTTGCACATCTACAGGTCCTAATACACACCTGTGCCAAGTATGAAGCAAATCGGACAGTAACTGTAGGAGAAGTTGGCCGGACAAGCATTTTTGGGTCAAATCAGGGGCCATAACTCAAAAAGTATTGGTCCGATTTCCTTGAAATTTGTGTCTTGCACATCTACAGGTCACAATGAACATTTGTGCCAAGTATGAACTAAATCGGTCCACAAGTGTAGGAGGAATTATCCGTACAAGCATTTTTTTGTCAAATCAGGGGCCATAACTCAGAAAGTATCGGTCCGATTTTCGAAAAATTTGCGTCTTGCTCATCTACAGGTCCTAATACACACCTGTGCCAAGTATGAAGCAAATCGGACAGTAACTGTAGGAGGAGTTGGCCATACAAGCATTTTTGGGTCAAATCAGGGGCCATAACTCAGAAAGTATCGGTCTGATTTTCTAGAAATTTGCACCCTGCACATCTACAGGTCACAATGAACACTTGTGCCAAGTATGAACTAATCGGTCCACAAGTGTAGGCGGAGTTATCCGGACAAGCATTTTTTGGTCAAATCAGGGGCCATAACTCAGAAAGTATCGGTCCGATTTTCGTGAAATTTGCGTCTTGCACATCTACAGGTCACAATGAACATTTGTGCCAAGTATGAACTAAATCGGTCCACCAGTGTAGGAGAACTTGTCCGGACAAAGTTTTGTAGACAGACCAACAAACAAACCAACCATCCAACCAACCACTGGACCGACAGGCTGATTCCAGTATACCCCCTCCAAACTTCGTTTGCGGGGGTATAATAAAAGTAAAATTTATGTACAAATAATTGTGAAATGTCACTTTAATATCTAATGTACATGGAATTTGTATTTTATAGAATGGAAAAAGTTGAAAAGGTAAAATGCTAGCAATCAGAATTTTCTTCCTTTTCTTCACTGCTCTTTATGAAAGACTTAGGAGACATTCAAACTAGGTCTTGTTTGGAAAATAATTGAACCACCATTCCTATTAATATTTATAGGATACAAAATATCTTCCTAGTTTTATTTTATGTTCTATACAACGTAGAGATGGTTCTTTGAATGTAATCATTCTGGAGTACATTGCAGGCAGCTAATTCAAGATCATTAATACAACAAGAGCTGTCCGAAGACAGCGCCCTCGACTTTCTAAGTTCCTTAGTATAAAGGGGGCATAACTCCAAATATAGTGGAACCAGGGTCATGGGCCCTGGTAGTAAGGTAGAGGGTGTGATGGTGAATAAGTATTTCAAGTTTGGGTTGAATCCCTTTGATAGTATGGAAGTTATTGATGTTTGAAAAAACTTTAACCTTTGTTGCAACGCCGACGCCAACGCCAACGCCCGGGTGACAGTATAAGCTCTCATTTTATTCGAAAAGTCGAGCTAAAAATTATCAATAATCATTAAGCAAATATGTACAAAATGAAAGTAAACATTAATACAAACTTATTATCAATATCATTTCTTACCTAATCAGCGAGCACTTCAAACCATTACTAATACAGTCATGTATGATGTATCACCGATTAACACTTTAGTATACTAATTACCAAATAGATTCAGTTCATAAACAAATTGTAAGTCCATCAACAATTTCTAAGTCCATGAACTTATTACAATTTGTTTGTCCAACAAACTTCATAAGAAAGAGAAATCTCTGTAAAATAGAGCCATATACAGCCTCACACATCAAAACATTAAAGGCTCAATCTTCTAGGGCTCTTGATAAGCAAAAATAATCGACCAAAAAAGTAAAATTGTTTCAAATGTTAAATAAAACCCTATGTTGCTGGTACTTATTTGAATTGTCTCGAAGAGCCGATTCAAATGAGTACCAACAATATAGGGTTTCGATGTGAGATAAGCGAGTTAGAACAAAATTTCTAAATAGACTTGATTTCCAATAGCAGTCAATATTGATTTCGCTTCAAAACCTGAATCCGGAGTATGACAGATAAGATTGGGAATTAAGACATTCTAATTTTCTTATTTCAAATCCAAACCCTATGTTGTGGGTACTCATTTGAATCGTCTCGACGAGACAAGTCTAATGGTTACCCACAAAATAGGGTTTGATGAACATTTAGTGAATTATTTTATTTTGAACGCCACCATCTGCTCTCATCTGTAGCTCTATGAATCCAGCTTCACTGACGAGCATTTACCCGATATTGATTCTGTACTCCTTGTCACAGAGAAGCTTTATTTTGAGATGATTTTTTCCTCGATAACTTTTGTGTTGGGATGATTTTATTTCGAGATAATCTGGGGTTTTCCGAGGATTTTGCGGTTATAGATTTTCTCTAATGGAGATTACTGATTATTCTCTTTCCCTTAATTTGCAGCAAAGCTTCTATATATAACAAGTCCAAATCTGACAATTTATTTTGCAAATTAAGACTGCCCTTTCAATACAATGTGGTGTCTATGGTTGAGACGTAGTCAGCTTCACAATCGAGAGGTCTCAAGTTTGATCCCTGGTAGTAAACTTGTTCTTGGCTTCTTATTATAGCTCATACATTCGGCGCCAGTAATGGTGCATTTTCCAGGAAGCAGAATCAAGCGGCAATTAAATAAGCTTTTACCTTTGTCCAAATCAATATAGAAAATAAATAAGTTTAAGCTTTAAATACTACTAAAATTTAATACCATAATGACAATTTTTTCTTGGATTCAAAATAATTTTTTGTACAAACTTTAATTCTTTTAATAAAAGAGTCCTTTCCCCAGATTTTTTTGTTTTGTCTTTGTTTTGAAAATGATTTGAATTGCCAAATCCTCTATCAAAAGCCTTGAATTAAACAAGAGGGCCAAGATGGCCCTGCATCGCTCACCTGAGAGGACTTTGAAAACAAACAGCTTGCAAACTTCAAACTCGCATGACCCACTTTTTACATGACCTAGACATCATCAAGATAAACATTCAGAACAATTTTCACAATGATGAGTAAATATTTTGGTTCTTAGAGCAAAAAACAAGATTCGACCTTTTGACCTAGTTTTTGACCTAACATTAGCCACTTTCTACATGACCAATTTATCATCAAGATAATCTATTCTGAACTATTTTCACAATGATGAATAAATATTTTGATTTTTTTTGGGCAAAAACAAAACTTGACCTAGGTTTTGACCGCCTATGACCCACTTTATACATGCCCCAGATATTGTGAAAATAAAAATTTTGAACAATTTTCACAATGATAAAGTAAATATTTTGGTTCTTAGAGCAAAAACAAAATTTGACCTAGTGACCTAGTTCTAGACCTCCCATGACACACTTTTCACATCACCAAGATATCATCAGGGTAAACATTCTGAAAATTTTCACAATGATAAAGTAAATATTTTTGGTTCTTAGAGCAAAATCAAAATTTGACCTAGTGACCTAGTTTTTGACCTCACATGGCCCCCTTTTATCATTGACCAGATATCATCAAGATAAATATTCTGAACAATTTTCACAATGATAAAGTAAATATTTTGGTTCCTAGAGCAAAAACAAGATTTGACCTAGTGACCTAATTTTAGACCTGGCATGACCCACTTTTCACATCACCAAGATATCATCAGGATAAACATTCTGAACAATTTTCACAATGATAAAGTAAATATTTTGGTTGTAAGAGAAAAATCAAAATTTGACCTGGTGACCTAGTTTTTAACCTCGAATGACCTGCTATTCATATCACCAAGATAAACATTCTGAATTTTCACAATGATTGAGTAAATATTTTAGTTCTTAGAGGAAAAACAAAATTTGACATAGTGACCTAGTTTCTGACCTCACATGACCCACTTTTAAAATGACCCAGATTTCGTCAAGATAAACATTCTAAACATTTTTCACAATGATAAAGTAAATATTTTGGTTCTCAGAGCATAAACAAAATTTGACCTAGTGACCTAGTTTCTGACCTCACATGACCCACTTTTAAAATGACCTAAATTTCGTCAAGATAAACATTCTGAACAATTTTCACAATGATAAAGTAAATATTTTGGTTCTTAGAACAAAAACAAAATTTGACCTAGTGACCTAGTTTTAGACCTCGCATGACCCACTTTTCACATCACCAAGAAATCATTAGGATAAACATTCTGGAAATTTTTACAATGATATAGTAAATATTTTGGTTCTTAGAGCAAAATCAAAATTTGACCAAGTGACCTAGTTTCTAACCTCAAATGACCTGCTATTCATATCACAAAGATATCATCAAGATAAACATTCTGAATTTTCACAATGATTGAGTAAATATTTTGGTTCTTAGAGGATAAACAAAATTTGACCTAGTGACCTAGTTTCTGACCTCACATGACCCACTTTTAAAATGACTCAGAGTTCGTCTAGATAAACATTCTGACCAATTTCACAATGATTGAGTAAATATGACCCACTTTTAATATGACCCAGATTTCGTCAAGATAAACATTCTGAACAATTTTCACAATGTTTAAGTATATATTTCCGTTCTTAAAGCAAAATCAAGATTTGACCCAATGACCTAGTTTTTGACCTTACATGACCCACACTTTGTACATAACCTAGATATCAAGATAAGTATTTAGGATAGTTTTGACAAAGTTTTGGGGCAAAATTGGCATCTCTAGAACAAAAGGAAGGATCTGTAATATTTGACCTTGTGACATAGTTTTTGACCTTGCATGACCCTCCTAAGTCCTTTGGTCATAACACAGATATCATAACAATAAACATTTAGAACAATTTTGACAAAGTTTGGACCAAGAATTGGCACTTCCAGAGCAAAAGGAAGGATTTCACAAGATTTGACCTCATGACCTAGTTAATGACCTGGAATGACCCACTTCTTGACATAGCCTAGATATCATCAAGATAAACATTCAGGACAATTTTGACAAAGTTTGTGCCAAAATTGGCACTTATAGAGTAAAAAGATGGATTTTACAATATTTGACCTAGTGACCTAGTTTTTGACCTGGCTTGACCTATTTGTTATGATGACCTAGATATTATCAAGACAAATATTCTGAATAATTTTCACAACGATTGTGCAACAAATGTGGCCCCTAGAGCAAAAAGAAGATTTGACCTAGTGACCTACTTTTTGACCCCATTATGGGCCCGATTCAAATTCTTTGAAGTTTTTTGAAAAAGCATGACCCATAGATCATATGTGTGAAATATGATTGAATTCTGACCAGTACTTAAGGAGAAGATTTTTTTGTGAAAAGTTGACGGATGGACAGATAGACAGTTAGACAGACGCCGGACAACAGACCGATCACAATACCTCACCTCGAGCACTTTGTGCTCAGGTGAGCTAAAAATCCTTGATTAGGATCAATACAAATTCCAAATGTCTAAACTGACAACCAAGATTGAAGTATTCCATATTCATGAGAAAAATTCCTTCATAACAAAATAATCTCCTAAAAAAAATCAAGAGGACCCTGAGGGCCCTAAATCGCTCACCTGAGTAATGTTTTAATAATGCCAAATAATTTTGCATATGTTACGCATTGTGATGCCATAGAAGAAATTGGCCATGTAGTTTAGGAGAATATGTTGTTTAAAGAAATTGTAACAGTTGAGCTTTTGTGAGATTTCCCATTTTCCAATGCCACGGCAACCAGAGTTTTCCATGGATTTCAATTCTTTTAGCAATTTTTTATAAGGGACCACCCAAGGAACATTTCTGCCAAGTTTGGTTGATTTTGACTCAGAAGCTTAGGAGGAGATGTTGTTTAAAGAAATTGTTGAGATTCATAGAAATTTCCCATTTTTCGATGCCACGGCAACCAGAGTTTTTCATGGATTTCAATTATTTTAGCAATTTTTATAAGGGACCACCCAAGGAATATTTCTGCCAAGTTTGGTTGATTTTAACCCAGAAATTTACGAGAGGATGTCGTTTAAAGAAATTGTTGAGATTGAAAGAAATTTCCCATTTTCAGATGCCACAGCAACCAGGGTTTTTTTTATGGATTTCAATTCTTTTTAGGGATGGTAACGAGTACCAATTTTACTAATCGAGTACTCGGTCACCCTTCCGATCGAGTACTCGAGTACTCGGATAGAAACGTCGTTTTTTGGTTATAGTATCGGTGTTTTCCAGCATGTTCATCAGCGATTTATCCAGCATTTCTTCGGTATAAATATCTCTTTAGATGACATTTGATCTGTACTTTATTTGAAAAAAAAAAAAAATGGACAATTGTTAGATATGTGGTGAGAATTACAGAAAGTGTCATAATCTTTCCATTAAACTCATGAAAAATGAATTAAAAAATCCACAAGTTTGTTGTTGTTATTTATCTGAAAAGCGTTCGAAATATTTACACATGTTGTGACGGGGTACGGACAAAACCCCACCAGGACAAAACCCCCTCGGACAAAACCCCACCACTAAAATTGGCAAGGCGGACAAAACCCCACCATGTCTTATATGTTATTCATTTTTAAATCATTCAACAATAAATTATTATTGAAACAAATGAATTTGCATAAAATTTGATCAAGTATTGCAATAGTTATGCTTTGATAATTTATTTTCTATTTTACTCATTTTTGATGTTTGATGAATTAAAATTACAGGAAAGAAATAAGACTCATAATACTATTATAATGTAGGACTAATGTTATTTTTACATGGTATATATTATCATTGATTTATTTTTGTAATATTCTTAGATTTATGATTTTTTTTTTTTTTTTTTTTTTTTTTTTTGAAGCCTAAAAATTCGTTTTTGGAACAAAAAAGTATTTATTGCTGAATCATACATTGATAATTAATGAAGAAGTTATTGCTGAATATCATGAATATGAAATGATTTTTTTCCAAAAAAAGTTTCAATTGATTAATGCCTTTGATAAATATTAATAAGCATGGTTCATGGGAATAAACTTATTTAAAATTAGAAGTGTTTCTTTCTTCTGAGGTGTTAAGTCTTGATGTCATCTATTGTACTGATTATGAAAGGTGATAATTGATTTTGTAGATAAGGAAATGATATAATGCATGCCAAATGACTTATTTAGGTGACAAAAATTTGATGTCAAGATAATATTTGGCTTCATCTTATTCCCAGTAACCTCTCCTTTTCCCACAATTGTTTCCATTTTTAAAGCAAAATTGCCTTATTTGGATATTTCAATAAACACAGAATGGGAAATAAGTGTAAAAAACAATGCTTTTGAAATACAACAATTACACAATTACAATATAAATCTAGATCATTTTTTGAAGTTTCAAATAAATAATTAATTTATAAAGTAATTAATTGTGAAATATAATCAAATTTCTTATATTTAAAAATATTTTCCTTACCAAATATTTTTTTTCTATGTCATAAATTTTTTATACTATATTTTATATACTGGTGGGGTTTTGTCCTGGTGGGGTTTTGTCCTGATGGGGTTTTGTCCTGGTGGGGTTTTGTCCTGGTGGGGTTTTGTCCTGGTGGGGTTTTGTCCTACACTCGGTTGTGAGATATACACAAGTCACTATACACTTAAAGGGAGGCATTGTTAGACTTTCTTGAATTTATTTGCGTGTAATCGGGAATGATATGCTTCTTTTTCGAGAAACAAATAGCAATAGAATGAAATTTTAACAATAATCCAATAATCGGCTGATCGAATATTGCATTAACCAATCAACTCTAAGGTAAATTTTACGGACGTCCAATTAAAATGCATCGCCCGAAATCAGAGTAAAGGGCGGCGAAGGTGCGAAAATTTATGACATTGTTTGACAGCGAAAACAATAGCTGTTGGCACTTGATTGCAAATTAGGACAAAATCGAGGGATTAGATAATCGGCGGACGACCAGGTGTTACATACTCTACCCTTTGCACAGTACAGTGTTGGAAAAGAGCGATCGGTATTTTCAACTTGAGTTTGGAAACGAATTTTCATTTTTCTTGTGATAGTATTTTTTCTTTCCGATTACTCGATTAGTGAAATTGGTAATCGATACTCAGACGTTCGATCGAGTACTCGAGTAATCGAGTACTCGTTCCCATCCCTAATTCTTTTAGCAATTTTAATAAAGGACCACCCAAGGAACATTTCTGCCAAGTTTGGTTGATTTTGACCCATAATTTAGGAGGAGATGTCGTTTAAAGAAATTGTTGAGCTCTAGTGAAATTTCCCTTTTTCCGATGCCACGGCAACCAGTTTTTTCTATGGATTTCAATTCTTTTAGCAATTTCTATGAGGGACCACCCAAGGAACATTTCTGCCAAGTTTGGTTGATTTTGACCCGGCAGTATAGGAGAAAATATCGTTTAAAGAAATTGTTGAGCTTTTGAGAAATTTCCCATTTTCCGATGCCATGGCAACCAGAGTTTTTTATGGATTTCAATTCTTTTAGCAATTTTTATAAGGGACCACCCAAGGAATATTTCTGCCAAGTTTGGTTGATTTTGACCCAGAAGTTTTAATAGGAGATGTCGTTTAAAGAAATTGTTGAGCTCCAGTGAAATTTCCCATTTTCCGATGCCACGGCAACCAGAGTTTTTTATGGATTTCAATTCTTTTAGCAATTTCTATAAGGGACCACCCAAGGAACATTTCTTCCAAGTTTGGTTGATTTTGACCCTGTAGTTTAGGAGGAGATGTTGTTTAAAGGAATTGTTGAGCTTTTGTGAAATTTCCCATTTTCCGATGCAACAGCAACCAGAGTTTTTTATGGATTTCAATTCTTTTAGCAATTTCTATAAGGGACCACCCAAGGAATATTTCTGCCAAGTTTGGTTGATTTTGACCCAGTAGTTTAGGAGAAGATGTCGTTTAAAGGAATTGTTGAGCTCCAGTGAAATTTCCCACTTTCCGATGCCACAGCAACCAGAGTTTTTAATGGATTTCAATTCTTTTAGCAATTTTTATAAGGGACCACCCAAGGAACATTTCTGCCAAGTTTGGTTGATTTTGACCCAGTAGTTTAGGAGGAGATGTCGTTTAAAGGAATTGTTGAGCTTTTGTGAAATTTCCCATTTTCCGATGCCACGGCAACCAGAGTTTTTCATGGATTTCAATTCTTTTAGCAATTTTTATAAGGGACCACCCAAGGAACATTTCTCTTAAGTTTGGTTGATTTTGACCCAGTAGTTTAAGAGGAGATGTCGTTTAAAGAAATTGTTGACGCCGTGACGGACAGACGGACGCCGGACATTGATAGATCACAATAGCTCCCTTGAGCACTTCGTGCTCAGGTGAGCTAAAAAAATAAATAAAAAAAAAATAAAATAAAAGGTTTTGGATTTTTATGAATATAAACAGAAATTTCCTAGTTTTAGAGAGGAAAGGCTGTTTGAAATTTCCAGGGAAATGCACTAGGCAATTACATAAGGCTTTATTTAAATTGAATTTGAAATTGAAATGGGTATAATCTAAACCCTCTCCTAAACAGTAAGTTGTGTCATTTGATGTCCCTAGAATGCTTTGGCAAAATATTGAAAGAACGAAAAATGCTAATTATCAGCAATTTCTCATTTGCTCTCAATATTTTCAATGCTATCACTTACTTATTTTGAAATTTTAAAGTAAATTATTTTGTTGTCAGAAACTACTTTCAAATTGGAGCAGTCTAAAACAGCTGTGTTTGAGACAGAGTTGAAATAATAGAACATTACCATAAAGAAATAGGTTTTATCATCAATATTTATCTAGTTTTTAACCCTTTGTCAAACAAGCCGTAGTAGTTTTGATGTCAATAGTGACACATAAGTTGTCGATTATTGACTTCTAAATAGACTTTGATTTAAAAAGGGTGAAGAATTATGGATTTCTGTTCACTACCAGCATTAATAGAGAACTAGACCTCGGTCCCATTTCACAAACAAAAACTTAAGGTAGTCCACCCCTATAGAGATTCGCGCGATGTCGGAATTATTCGGCCAACGTCAAAAATATTCGGCAGTCGAACTTTCCACCGCCGAATGTTTATTGCCGCGCTCCAATAAGTACAGATACGTAACGACTCTCGAAAACATCCGATGCTTTATGAATCTCAAAATGGCAACAGTATGGGTCTTCTACCTTAAAGTGCATATTTCAAATAAATTTGAACATAATTACTCAACAGCCAATCTGATTTTTCAATGATACATAATTTACGAAAAAGAAAAATTCTTAAGCAATTTAAATACTAAAAACGAGGCATGAAAACTTTTTGTAAATATGACTAGGAACAAAAACACGGTGTATAATCACGTGACTTAAAATTTCCGATAATCTTCAATAACTTTGTCAACACTTGACCAATTAGAATTCGGTTTGAAGCAGAGAAGGTGGAAAAATGTCAGAAATAACATGGATGTCGTAGATTTATAAAATATCAACTAGTGTTGTATATCGGACAGCAAAATCGTTTTTTTTTTTAAAACAACAACAACAATTTAACCTAGTGAATTACAAATAACATATCATGAGATATATGATCATACATATATATCATAGATACATAGAGGTATATTTTAGTAAAGAATATTGTTCAATCAGCTCAAATGCTGGAATCTAACCACCAAAAAGTCAGATTAATTTTACTGATTAAGCAAATGGCAAACTACCTATCAAGTCATACTCTCATATATTTTGCCTTGATTTACATTTTTGGCATTAACTTTTACATTATCTTTCCTTGCTAAAAGCCATGGTATGAGAATGGGAGGGAATAAGAAAATGGTCTAGAAATTTTTATTTATGTCAGGAAATATATATCTCCTTTTGAATTGGGAATTTTAATTAGGATTCAAATGTCCGAAAATACCTGCAAAAGAACAGCACAACTCTAGCGATAGTATCGATAGTGAAAAATTGCAATCGATTGTAGCCGATTTTTGGCTCAATTCGATAGCTGGAGACTATCGGCGCAACACTAATATCAACCGATAAAAAAGTTATTGAAGATAAACCAAAAGTTTGGTTTATCTTCAATAACTTTTTTATCAGTTGATTTTTAAAAAAAAAAAAACAACCACATCCATCTAATGCGTGACGACTGTCCACATTCTCTGCTTCAAACCGAATTCAAATTGGTCCAATATTAACAAACCGAATTCAAATTGGTCCAATATTAACAAAGTTATTGAAGATTTTCTGAAATTTGTGTATCACGTGATTATCCACCGTGAAAAAATGAATAACTATTGTTGCCATAGATTATGTTTGAAATTAAATTGATTATTGAACAGGGTTTTAACACCATTTTGAATAGTATTTCACTCATTTTGTGGTGGCTGGATTGCCTAACCATGAATTCCTAAGTCATATTGCTGTCGCTTAGGTCAATGTTTATTTTCCCATTCGACATGGTAGGAAACAATACAGGATTTGTCTACTATAACTGAATATCATTGAGAAAACATTGAAACAAAAGGAGGAATGCTGTTTATCAGAATTTTCTTCTTTTGCCTCAATGTTTTCCCAAGCTTCTTTCAATAAAGACTGCTATTTATGACATCAAAATCAGACCTTGTTTGTGAAAGATTTAAGGACAGATCCTCCATTTATTTCCCACGGTAAGAATTTTTTTATTTTTTCTGTACTGATATTTAAATATATGAGAAGTAAAAAAATGACCTAAAAACTATAGGTCACCAAGCGAATTAAGAAGTTATTGAATTTCAAGGGAGACTACTCTTGTCTAAAATTGCAAAAATGGGGTGTCACTTAAATACCCACAAAAAAGGTGTTCAAAATGACTAGGATTACATAAATAAGTCTTTATTGTGTTCAATATGATTTATTCTGTCTAAATGAGTATCAATTTGGGAAAATTTAGTGATGATTTTGAAATTTTTAGTAAAACATTCTTTCAAAAGTAGCTGAAATTGCTCTTTTTTCGCAACGTTTCTGATAATAAAAAATATTCCAGCGGTAAGATTCTTTTTCTTTTTTGGTATAGACATAGTGCTTGATCATACTTACAAAAACAAAAAAAGAAAAATATATCAAACCAAGCGTTTTTCTTAGTTATAAGTAAAATTTGGTTTACTTTTTACAGCTCTGTCCGAAATTGCTTCACTACTTTTATCCATTTTCTTCCTTATAACCAGCTTTAGATAATAAAACGTGTCATCTTTTGTGTCCATCTGAAGCGGACTATCTCATAAAGACACCACGTTGCTTTTGTTGTTCCGTTTCCTATCGCTAACGCCACATTTTGAACGCGTAACAGAAAGCGAAATGTACCATCCGAGTACTATTACACTTTAATTGACCAAACAGAGAAAATTGAAATAACCGAAAAGGGTCTTGTCATTTTTCAACCAAACATTAACTAAATGTAAGAAATACATTTGCTGAAAAAGGCCAATTACTGAAACAACTTTATTTCGTTATTTAGGATATGCGCAGTAAGTTGCGCAGTAACAACTGGAGGATCTGTCCTTAAGGAGTAATTTGATAAAGATTTTTTACCCTGACCATGTTTGACAGAGTTATACCTGACATACAAATTAGTCTTAATTCATTAGATACAATCACCAGGATGAGGTAGTATAAAGTGCTAAAACCATTCAATCTGGGGGTATGCAGGCGGTGTCTGGGATCCTCATACAAGGTCAAACATACAATGTTGAGATGGTGCAACATGCTGCACGCTGGGTCTTGGGTGATTATTCCATGCCGGAGAAGTTGGGTTGGAAAACACTAGAGAATCAGATGCCTGTCTTAGTATGTTTTATCGCTTTGTTCATGGCATTGTCTTTGCCCACATGGCTGTTTACATCCACAGAAACCCATGAACACCCATTAACTGCATGGGGATAATAAGGGACATATGTAGAACAAGAGGACCATGATGGTCCTTAATCGCTCACCTGAACCTATATAGAAAGAATGTCACAATGTTGTATTAAGTTCAAGAGCACATAATTTAAGATGTGAGATTATGATCCAGCTGAAAACTGCTTTCATAATCTTTAATGATCAATATTTGTGGCTGTTACAGTGAAAACAAAGTGGAAGAAAACAACACAGTCAAGAGCACATAACTCTGTTCTAATAAAAGTATTCTCATCAACATTATGTCCAATTTTTTTTTTGGATTGGTCAATATATTGTTAGAGTGAAAATAAAGTTGAAAAATGTAATTTTGTGAAATTCAAGGGCCAATAACTCTAGTCAAATCAAGCTGAAAGTTTCACTCATCCAGGATCTTATGGCCACCAACATTGTGGCCAAGTTTTGTCTTGATTAGTCAATAAATGTAGATACTACAGTGTAAACAAAGTCGAAAACAGCAATTTTGTCAAATTCAAGGGCACATAACTCCAGACTTCCTACTTCAATCACACTGAAAATCAAAGTCATCCAAGATCTTATGGTTACCAACATTGTGGCAAAGTTTTGTCTTGATCGGTCAATATTTGTAGATGCTAGAGTGGCAACAAAGTCAAAACTAGCCATTTTTGACGTTTAAGGGCACATAACTCCAGATTTCCATGTCCGATCTGACAAAAAATTAAACTCATCTGAGAACTTATAGTTACCAACATTGTGGCAAAGTTTTGTTTTGATCGGTCAATATTTGTAGATGCTAGAGTGGTAACAAAGTCAAAACTAGCCATTTTGGACGTTCAAGGGCACATAACTCCGGACTTCCTGGTCCGATCTGACTCAAAATCGAACTCGTCTGAGAACTTATAGTTACCAACATTGTTGCAAAGTTTTGTTTTGATCGGTCAATATTTGTAGATGATAGAGTGGTAACGAAGTCAAAACTAGCCATTTTTGATGTTCAAGGGCACATAACTCCGGACTTTCTAGTCCGATCTGACTCAAAATCAAACTCATCCAAGAACTTATGGTCATACATATTTTGACCAAGTTTGATTATGATTGGTTAATATTTGTAGATGCTAGAGTGGTAACAAAATCAAAACTAGCCATTTTTGATGTTCAAGGGCACATAACTCCAGACTTCCTGGTCCGATCTGACTCAAAATCGAACTCATCCGAGAACTTATGGTCATCCATATGTTGACCAAGTTTGGTTAAGATTGGTCAATATTTGTAGATGTTAGAGTGGTAACAAAGTCAAAACTAGCCATTTTTGACGTTCAAGGGCACGTAACTCCAGACTTCCTGGTCCGATCTGACTCAAAATCGAACTCATCCGAGAACTTATGGTCATAAATGTTTTGACCAAGTTTGGTTAAGATTGGTCAATATTTGTGGGTGCTAGAGTGGTAACAACAAAATGTGAACAGACGGACGGACGGACGGACGGACAGACAGACGGACGGACAGACGGACAGACGGACGCCGACGGACAAAAAGCGACCACAATAGCTCACCTTGAGCACTTCGTGCTCAGGTGAGCTAAAAACCCGGCCTACTTTGCTTTGAGTCCCTGATGGCCCAAAATTATTGCCAAATCAGGAAATCTTAACTTGTTTTACTGCCAAGTTTCATTCTTGAAAGCCTATCAGCAGTTGCTGATCAAGAGGATGTATGGGGGTTTAAACCAACCCTGCTCTGTAGCCTGATCATTTCATTTTTGTGCAGAAATTCTGTCAAAATTGAGTAATACTAGTGTTTGTTTGTTCGAAACCCTTTACCTAAACCCTGGATCCGCTGCAGGTCAGACATAAGGTGACAGAGTTTATACATGTATATGCTTCAAACAAAGAAGAAAAAGCTGTGCTACTGAGATGCAACAGGTTATCCCTTAATAAGGTACATCTTCGACAGATGTTTAAAAACCTTTTTAAAGACATGAATCTATCAGATTCATGGGCTGATCTACAGGGGAGTCGGGGTCCGGACCCCCCCTGGCATTGGCCGAAAATTAAATTTTGACTATATGAATTAAGTGTAACTTTACATACATGTATTTACTACATTTAAAGAGCCGTAATATGGGCTTGGACACCCCCCCCCCCCCCCCCCCCCCCCCCCCCGGAAAAAAATCTTGGGCTTGGACCCCCCTGGAAAAAAATCCTGGATCCGCCCTTGAGATTCAATACTTGAAGGCAACAACTTAGTCCAGAGGTTTTACAAACCTTTTTAGGGAAAAAGAGTCTGGCCTAATTGGGAATTTTTTGATGCACTGACAGAGCTCCAGATAAGCTGCGTGATCGCGTTATTACGCATTCAAAGATGTAAAAAAACGCATTTCA